>CAUEHQ010000504.1:0-47110 GCA_958510825.1 Brachypterus glaber
AACCCCGCACAAAACCCCGTGTTTGTGGCCTTCGGCTAAATTTGCTGGAAATTCATGGGGGGGGTCCTTAGTAATTGACCAAAATTTCAGCTTAATTGTATGTACAGTTTTTGAGATATCGAGCTTTAAAATTGGTGATTTAGAATTCAGGAAAATTTTACACCTGTTAAAATTTTGTGCTTTTTTAATGTCAGTTTTTTATGTATGATTAAACTTAATGGTGCAAATTGAAGGTGTTTAGATGCTTTATTTAAATGTGTTATAACATTGTCGACTGAGTGTTTACTTTTTCCGTGGCAACAGCCCAAAACAGGCGATATAATAAATATTAAAAATGCCAATTATTAATTTTGGTTTAATATTAAAAAACAGAAAATCTAACGGCTAGAATTTCATAATTTTTATATATTTTATAGTTTTTGAGTTACTGTATAAAAATAATTGAAAGCGAAGGTTATTAGAGTACTCAAAGTCCTTCTTTTTGGGCATGATGGGGGTAAACTACATCAAAATAAATTAACTCAATTCAATCAGCGGTTTAAAATTTTCGGTAAATCTCACAAATAAATGGAATTTTAGAAAAGGTATTGCTAAAGTAAAGTAGGTAAACCAACTAAAGAGCCTATATTGGCATAGTGGAGCAAGGGGTGTGAAACGTTGAACTGTTATAAAATTACTTATTTCTGTATTTAAGATAATCGCAGTATGGCTTGCAATGGAGGCAGTTAAACCAAGTTAACCAGGTTCTCAAAAGTAATTTAAGCGTGGTAGGAAAAGGGGTACGTATAGATAGGCTCCTTACTTAAATGTTTAAAAGGCAATAAAAATAAGAATCCAAAATAACTGAAAGCGAAGCTTATTAGAGTACTCAGTCCTTCTGTTTGGGCATGATTGGGGTAAACCACATAAATATAAATATAATAGTTTCACTCGATTTAATCAGCTAAAAGTTTTAAATTCTCGGTAAATCTTACAAATAAATGGTATTTTAGAAAAGGTATTGCCAAAGTAAAGTAGGTAAACCAACCAAAGAGGTCCTACATTGGCGTATGGGAAAAAAGGTATAAAACGTAAAGGTTGGATTACTTATTGCCATTTGATTAGTATTATGGTGAATACACAGCATGATATTTTGTCAAAATGCCATTTTTATATACTCTGACAGTGAATAATGTATGTACACCTAAATAAGTTCTTATTATAGGTAGAATATTTATTTCCATGGTTTTATAAAAATTAAGGTATTATTGTATATAATAAAATATAACTTTATATAGCAAAAAAAATTAATCAGTTAAAATTAATTATTAATAAAAGAAAATCGTCAAATAATTATAATTGGTATACACTTGCTCAAAGCTAGACTTTTCCTGAAATACCAAGTAAATATATTTTTTACACGTTTTCGTTTCATATTGAACTATGCGGATAGAAACTGGATAATTAGGCAAAAGATAAAACCCAGGGCGTAAGACTTCCTATAGGAAGATATGGAATACCTATAGTTGCAAAATATTTTCCTCAAACCATTGAATCCAAAGATCCGATATTCCTTATTACCAAATTATATTAAAACTAATTTTAGTAAGATAGAGCACACAAAGGTGAAGCAATTAACTAGTTTTTTATTAACTTTTAGATTCCTATTTTTATTGCCTTTTAAATATTTAAGTAATTAGTCTATCTATAGGTACCCCTTTTCCTACCCAGGGGCGGATTTATTTTATTTTAAGGGGGGGGGGGGACTATCCATAAGGAAAAAAATTGCGCATTTACCAAAAATATAATTTTGAAGGTACTTCTATGCTAATATATCTCCCTGGGGGAGGGGCATAGCCCCCATGGCCTCTCCAAATTCAGCCCATGTTCCTAAAACGCTTAAATTACTTTTGAGAAACTGGTTAACTTGGTTTAACTCCCTCCATTGCAAGCCATACTGCGATTATCTTAAACGCAGAAATAAGTAATTTTATAACAGTTCAAAGTTTCATGCCCTTTGCTCCACTATGCCAATGTAGGCTCTTTAGTTGGTTTACCTACTTTACTTTAGCAATACCTTTTCTAAAATTCCATTTGTTTGTAAGATTTACCGAGAATTTAAAACTTTTAGCTGATCGAATCGGGTTAATTTATTTTGATGTGGTTTACCCCCATCATGCCCAAAAAGACATTGAGTACTCTAATAACCTTCGCTTTCAATTATTTTTATTCAGTAACTCAAAAACTATAAAATATATAAAAATTATGAAATTCTAGCCGTTAGATTTTCTGTTTTTTAATATTAAACCAAAATTAATAATTGGCATTTTTAATATTTATTATATCGCCTGTTTTGGGCTGTTGCCACGGAAAAGGGAAACACTCTGTGGCGAATGTTATAACACATTTAACACGTTCGCTGCGGAGTTATTTCCGTAAAATTTTGAGGGGAAGATGCGAGACAAGGATAACTCGTACAGGATTTTCTATTGGAATAGTACGAGACTTATATGTCTAGTAAATATCCCAACGTATATTTTGTATACAGAAAAATGAAAAATATATATATATATATACCAGTAAAAAAAATAAATATATATAATAGAAAATTTGTGTACGAGACATATATGTCTCGTGCCGCAGCGAACGTGTTAAATAAAGCATCTAAGCACCTTTAATTTGGGCCATTAAGTTTAATCATACATGAAAAACTGGCATTAAAAAAGCACAAAATTTTAACAGGTGTAAAATTTTTCTGAATTCTAAATCACCAATTTTAAAGCTCGATATCTCAAAAACAGTACATACAATTAAGCTGAAATTTTGGTCAATTACTAAGGACATGAAGGTTATTAAAATATATAATTTCCAGCAAATTTAGCCGAAGGCCAAAAACACGGGGTTTTGTGCGGGGTTCAAAGAACAAGACCGTTAATCTGATGTTACTTGAAAGTAACTCTATGCAATATAGGGTTAATTTAATAATCCGTGCAAATTTTGCGGTTTTCCAATATTATATATACACGGTGTCCCACGGTAGACAAATCAGTCAAGTTGTGGCGTTATTATCAAAGCTATTAAAATATATTTTTTACCAGTCAATATAGACCTAGTTACCTTCAATTTACGCCAGAAAAAAGTGTTGTACTTTTTTCTGTTTTTAGGCTAGAGCAACAAACAGATTTTTTTTTTAGCATAATAACATTTTTTAACGCCAAAATTTAAAAAATAATATCATTTCTTTATCATATGATAGTTTTTTTTACTAAAAACAATAGTTTTCTATTTAAATTTTTAATTTTAGAACACGGTAAAAAATGGTAAGTGCGTTATGGTAATGTAAAAGAGAGGATGCTATGAAAATAAATGTTTGCAAATATGACGTTCACGATAAAAATAAATGTCAAATCTAATGTTATAAATTAGATTTTTACTTAGACTTAGTAAGGACCTTGTGGACTAGGGTATTTTATACTACAGAGTGTATTACTTAATTACTAATAAATTTTGATTTTTTGCGCTCAATCAAATTTTTTAATTGGTATGATTGGATTAATCTTAGCAGTTTTTTTTACAAAGTCAAGTCTATATCATAATGAAAGTATTGGTAAAGCAAATTATTATAAAACCTATTGGACAACTTATGATAAAACATGTTTTATAATTATGAGATTTTAAAAAACATAATTAATTAGCTTGTAAAGAACCCCCTTCCCTCGCAGTTGCATGAAGTTGCAGCTGGTTCATATTAGCAGGGCCGGATTCAGGGGGATGCAGGGGGTACAGATTACCCCGGGCTCGAAGGGGGCCCGGCGACAGAAGTTTTTAATAAACAGTTTATTTATTTATACTCCCCCAGATCGATAAGGCGTCAAAATGAGCAAATAAGTAGATCTCGTTCCAAATGGGCAATAGAAAAAATTTCGCCGCGGCAGCGCTTAAGCCTTTTTGGATTTTTGTAAAAAATAATAGTGCACTGTTACTAGTGTTTTAAAATTTATAAAAAAATTCGCCTGCGGCGCTAGGGCTAATTTACCTACGTATTTTTTTTAGTTCAAGCTTGCAAAAGCTTAAAATTTGTAAAAAATTGCCTGCGGCGCCAGAGCTATCAAAATTGAAAAAAATTTCGCCTGCGGCGCTAAGACTTATTTTTTACATACTTAAGCTTGCTGAACTATGAAAATAAAACAGTCAGAAATTAACATAATTTGGAAAAATTTTCGACTGCGGCGCTTAGTTAATGAATGGGGGCGCCGCTTCGGCCCTCAGTGCCTTAGCTGCAGGCCTGCATGGGACAATTATGTTTTGAAAAAATGGGGGCCCGAGTAAAAAGTTGCACCGGGGCCCGGGCTGGCTCTGTCCGGCCCTGCATATTAGGGTCACTTCATCTAGTCCTACTTCGTGCTTTTATTCTTAGTCGTTTGTTTTGTTTTTTTGAACCAAACCAGACCAAAATTAGACCAAATACAGAAGAACAGGAAAAAAACTGTCATATTATGGGCAATTTAGTCAATTAATTTATTGTTATGTAATTAATTACGTACATTTTGGTTGGAATTAAAAGTTAAATGATACTAAGAATAATTCTCATAAGTTAAAATTTCAAATTGATTGTTATTATTAATATTATTTATTAATATGCGAAACGCAAGACGTATTTATGATATTTGAATTAATTAAACTCATCATTGTGTCAAATTCCATACATCTACAAAATATTACGCCTTTCTAGAATATTTTCAGTGTTATTAGAATTGTTTTGTACAATATTTCAAATAAATCCATGTTAGTCCTTAGGTTTTCCCAAATCACTCCAGTTCTGATGAAAAAAGGTCAAAATTACGCATCTAACTTCAGAGAATCATGGGAATATAAATGCCATTTCACAAAATCTAATATTAGCAAATAATTCTAATTCTTTGCGAGTCTTCCACGATTCAAATGGATTCAAATCAAGCAGCAAGTTAATATGTATCTGCATTGATCCTCTTCCCCACATCGTCTATATAAGAAGCCCCCATTTTTAACACGATAAAGCAATTTAATTTTGTTTAGATGTCTGAGTCTGTCTGTGTATCTATCTTTCTTTTTGTAAAGTAGTTAGTCATAGTCGTTTCGTAAATGTTCAACAGTTCTCCCATCCTCCTGAATACACATAAAAAGCCTACTTTCAAAATTATGTCTGACTCGTTGAAGCATTACCGGTGTTATTTCGTTAAATGCTTCAACGATTCTTTGACGCATATTTTCAGGAGTGGTGGGAGCTTGTCGGTAAACCCTGTCCTTTACAAATCAAATGAAAACTGGGTTCTATGGGAATTTCAGACGAGAGTAATAATGAAAGGAAAATGTTTGTATGGCATTCTGACTGGTGAGAGGGCGATGCCTGCGGAAGGTGAAGAAGGTTTTGACGATTGATCAAAAGACGATGCGAAGGGCTTTATTGGTGATGAGGATAGAACAGGGACCTTTGACCCATTTACTTTCATGCAACACCGCAAAAGAAATGTGGTCCAAGTTAAAATCTGTGTATGAGAAAGAATCACAGGTGAGTGTACACCTGTTGCAACAGCAATTTTTTACTGTAAGTTTTGGTGACAAGGGCGTATCAGAATTTATATGCCAGATCGAAGAGATAAAGACCAAGTTAAAGCAAGCCGGAGAGACACTCTCAGACAAAATGATAATAACAAAAATTTTGATGTCTCTACCAGAGAGATACAAGCACTTCAGGTCTGCGTGGGAGTCGGTACCTGGGGATAAGCAAACGCTTGATGAGTTAACATTAAGGTTGCTAATTGAAGAGGAAAGGAGCAAGTCAGGGGAAGAGTGCACTGCATTTGCTGTGAAGAATAGTTGGAGCCAACTAAAATGTCATGTGTGTCATAAGCCAGGTCACAAAGCTAGAAATTGTTACAAGAATAAAGAAGGTCAGAAGGAAAATCAGAATAGAAAAGCCTTAAAATGTTTCTTTTGTGATAAAGAAGGTCACAAAATTTCGGACTGTTGGTTAAGAAAGAATAAAGAAGAAAGAGATAAGAAGGATGGAAAGAGAGAAAATAAAGAAGATAGAGAAAGAGTTGCATTCATCGTAGACATGGAAAAGTCTTTAAGCAGTGATTGGTGCATGGATACCGGTGCTACAGAGCATATGTGTTGGGATAAGGAGCTTTTCGAAAGCATTGAAACTGTAAAAGTTGATAAAAAGGTCAAAGTGGGAAATGGAAACTTATTAGACATTAAAGGAAGTGGAAGAGTAAAAGTATGGGCAACAATAGCTCATGAAATAAAAGAAGTAACTTTAATGGATGTTTGTTATGTGCCAGAGTTAAAGTTTAACCTTTTTTCAGTCGGTCGTGCTTTAGATAAAGGTTTTCAAATGATTTCAGATTCAAATGTGTGTCAAATAGTAGATATGAAAGGAAATATTTGTGCAGTAGAAAGAGACAATAAACTTTATAAAACGAAGTTTGTAAACAAGCGTGCGGAACTAAATTGTTCGGCGTCCGTAACCGTACCGATAGTCACTGCAGCAAATTCCAAAGAAGAGGAAGAAGAAAAAGAGTTGTCAGATTTTGAGGTTAATATTGTAAAAACAGTTGAGAAATTAAGTTTATGGCACAGGAGGCTAGCTCATCAAAATATGGGACAAATAAAGGACATTTTGAAGAAACACGAAATAGAATTTATAGATGATAGAGGTAAATTCTTTAGGAAATTCGAGATACTTCCTTCTTTTAAAGGATGACTACTCTTCATACAGAGTTATCTATTTTATGAAACATAAGAGTGAAGTAAAGAATAACATTGAAAAGTTTATAGTGTTGGCTGAAAAAGAGACAGAAAATAAGTTAAAAATTTTGAGATCAGACAACGGACTTGAATTTGTAAATAGAGAGCTGACAGAAATGTTAGAAAGAAAAGGTATAAAGCACCAACGTTCTGTGATTTACACCCCAGAGCAAAATGCAAGGGCTGAACGAGAGATGAGAACTCTAGTTGAAGCAGGAAGGTCAATGATACAAGGTTACAATAAGAATTTGTGGGCAGAAGCTGTTTATTATGCAATGTTTGTACTTAATCGTACTGGAAAAACAGTTGTTGAAAACAAGACCCCATATGAATTGTGGTTTGGTAAACAGGAGAAAATATTGGATTTTAGAGTTTTTGGTGAAAGGGTCTCAGTTCATGTACCTAAAGCTAAAAGGCTAAAATGGGACTCTAAAAACGAAATTGGAATGTTTACAGGATGTAGTGACACTGTAAAGGGATATAGAATATTTCTTCCTAAGAAAAATAAAATTGAGATTCACAGAGATGTAATATTTTTGCCAGAACAGAAAACAGAAGAAGAAAAACAAAAAGAGAAAAGGGAGAAGAATAATGTTCAAAGTGAACTGATCGAGGAAGATGAACAAATAGAAATGTTCGATAATGGAGCCATTCCACATCAAGAAGATCAACCTGCAGAAGTTGATGACATCGAGGAAAGAGGTAGTTTATCGAACAGCTCAGAATATGAATCGATAGATGAAGGAGATGAGCCGAGATATAATTTGAGACAAAATCGTCATGCACCCAGAGCTTTAGAGGATTATGAGGTGGAGTTGATGGTGGAAGGAGTTACTGAGGAGGATCCGAAGTCCCTCAGAGAGGCTATGCAAAGTAGTGAGGCTAAGGATTGGAGAAAAGCTATAGAGGAAGAAAGAAAAGCATTAGAAGAAAATGAAACATGGTGTGAAAGTGATAGTGCTAGTGATGACGTCATACAGTGTAGGTGGGTGTTCAGAAAAAGAGTAGACGAAAGTGGAGAGACAAAATATAAAGCAAGGTTGGTAGCGAACGGTTTTCAACAGACCCAAGGTATATTTTTAAATGATTGTTATAGTCCTGTAGCTAAAATCACATCTGTAAGGATTTTCCTAGCAATTTGCAATGAGTTTAAATTACAAGTACATCAAATGGATGTATGTAGTGCTTTTCTCAATGGAGATATAAATGGTAATGTGTACATAAGTTTACCAAAGGGTTTTTCAAATAATGAGGGAAAAGTAGTTAAACTAAGAAAATTCTTATATGGTCTGAAAAGTTCTCCTAAAAGTTGGAACTTGAAATTTAATAATTTATTAGTATCGTTAGGTTTTAAAAGATCTGAGTATGAATATTGTTTATACGTTAAGATTTCTAAGGGCTGTAGAACTTATATTTTAATTTATGTCGATGATGTTTTGTTAGCTAGTGAAGATGAAGGGGAAATTAAGAAAATTAAAAAAGTTTTAAATGATGCATTTAAAATAAAAGATTTAGGCAAAATAAAACATTTTTTGGGAATGACTATTGTGCAAGATATTAATAAAAATGAGATTGTTATAAATCAAACAGCATACTTGAAGAATGTTTTATTAAAATTTGGAATGCAAGAGTGCAAACCAGTAAAAACCCCGATGGAAATTAATTTTAAACATGAAAATTTAAAACAAGAAAAACCAGAAAATTTAGAAATTGAAAAGAAGTGTAGAATTATAATAGGGTCTCTTATGTATGCCATGCTTTGTTCACGACCTGATATTTGTGTCTCATTGGGTATTTTGAGTAGGTACCATCGTTTTCATAATAAACGCTTACACCTAAAAATGTTACAGATTATATTGATCTTTATCAAGGTCTCTTTGACATTTATTTGTCAAATATTATTATGACATTACTTGTCAAAATAATTCACATTAGTTATGCCGCAGCTTACAAATTATCAAAAATGTATTTTAACAGCAAGAATAAATGACGGGATAAGTGTACGTGAAATAGCCACTGAATTAAATGTTGCAAACAGCACTATAATGCGAGCAAAGAAAAAACTTGAGGAAACTGGACAGATTAGCAGAAAGCGGGGTTCTGTTCGAAGTAGAATGAGTAGTGCAGAAGAAGATATGCAATTAATGAATTATCTGCGGGAAAACCCTTTCCATACCGGAGTCATAGCGAGGGAAGAAACTAACTTTCCTGGGTCATAATGCTGAAGAATTACGACAGGCCATCATTGAGGCTTGGCACGCAAAAATTACACCAAATTACACAAACCAACTGTTAGAATTACAAAGATTTTTTTATTTTTGATATCTTAAAATAAGTCACTCTTGATGATGTTTTTTTTCTTTATATTTTTGAAGACACTATTTTGAAGAAAAAAACATTATCCCATGAACCGTAAGAGTTGTACAAAAAGCGCTTAGTGTTTTGGGAGTTTAAAATCAAGCAGGGCAAGTTATAAAGAGTGACTTTTTTTGAGATCAAATAAAAAATAAATTCCTCTTTGTAACTCTATCTGGAGACATACTGTATAAATATCATTTATAATAAAATTTGTTAACCTTTTTGCTTATAAGCATATATGCTTAAAGACAGTTATAGGACTTGCACTATATAATATAGACTGTACTTTAACCTTACTTAATTATTACGGAAAATGTCAGTGTCAATCTTAGTAAAGTACATATACCACAACTAAAAATTTAAAATGTTGGGGTACCTCAGGGTTCTGTGATGTGAGCGTTTTCTATGAAAATGATGGTACCAAGCATGTGCAAGTAATGATTTATTGAAGGCTTTAAAACGTATCTTAAGATATATTCAGTGGACATTAAATACTACACTTCTGCTCAAAAATATCGGCCCACCTAAAAAAATACACATTTTCAAATGCTAATAACTCCAAAACTATTCAATAGATTTATTTGACCTTTTTTTTATTTTAAAGCTTGAACCTTTAGATCTTAATTACTGGAATAAAAATTATCAAAAATCTTTTTTTAAACCGGCAGCAATGAAAATTACACAGCTATGTTTTTTTACTGCTTCTTTCGATATGCGCACGGTTTGCCACTGCATATTTTTTTACAATTTAATTAATTGATTTTATAGGCCAATTAAATGGGAGTAATTTCTTTTTTAACTTTTTAATTTTCCTTTTCTCGTTTAGGAGATATACGGTTTTTTCTGAAAATAAACATTTTTGCAAATAACAAAAAAACTACACAGTGGATTTAATTGATTTATTTTTTAATTTGAAGCTTAAGTCCTTAACTTTTATTTATTTAATTTAAGTTTCTGGTGCAAACATGTTTAAACTGGGTTTACATTGCTTAAATAGTCATGTTTTTTTTTACCCAATCTTTTTTGATGCAATTTAACCACAAACTCAAATGTTTCCATAAGTTTTAAAACTTATTCTAAAAGCCACACATATTGTGACTGATTCCTTCTTTTATTTTTTATCATAAGTCTTCTCATTTAGGAGAAATTAAAGTTTTTCGGAAAAAGTGACTTTTTAATCAGTGGGCTAGTGCCACCCCTGTAAAACTGTATATGACGGAAAAGCGTCGATAGAATATAAAGATCTATTGCACTTCTATAACTTTAGCTTAAATAAATACATTTAATTAACACGTTTTCTGCGTTAGCAACTTTTTGGTTCCCAGTTCAGACTGCGTTTTGAGGCATATATGTCGAACGAACTTTGCACAGACTGTTTAAATCTCTAATGGTACTCCAAAAACAAGTTCTAACGTCTTTTTAAGGACTTTTTGCTTTTTAATTTTTTTTAAACAAAATATTTTATCAAATAAAATAACAATAAACAAATTTTAAATTTTATTAAAATTATTTAATAACAATTATAAACACAAAAAAACGTATTAGACGTGTATGTTTTTTTACAACAATGCTGTTTTTCGTTATTATTAGTTACATTACATTATGGTTAATAAAACATTCAATTTAATTTAACAAAACACTAAAACTAACCAACATTACACTGTTGAGGCTAGGTTATCAATGTGTATACACTATAGTTAAAATTTATCTACATAAATATTATAGACGTTATAGTCATATTTCCCAATGTTTTTCATACAGAATTAGGTTTTAAAAATGGTTTGAGGCAGCTGTATATCCCATGCCTGGCAGCATTTACTCCTATTCTTTTTAAAATAATAATTCCATTCCTTTTTTTGTACATTTTCCAATTTTTTTTTCACAAATATTCCATACCGTAATTTAACACAACAATAGTTCAGAACCACACAATTATAGTCCAGCCACATATATTACATAAGCAGTTTATTTTAAAAAATATGTATTATTTTTCCTCAAAACGTTGGAATACTCTTCTTACCGCTGCTCTCGTAATATTTAACTGTTGAGCAACATAACGCTGACTGTGCCCTTCTTGTAGCAGAGCTACAGCTTGGGCAGCTACTTCCGGACTTGTTTCCATTTAAATAATACAATTAAATAAAATTTTAACGAGTTAAAAAAGTATTGTCACATAAGTGACAAGTCTTGTCAATCATAAAAAAGTTAGTTACAGGGGTGGCACTAGCCCACCACTTAAAAAGTCCTTATTTACCAAAAAATCATAATTTCTCCTAAATGAGAAGACTTATGATAAAAAATAATAAACGGAATCAGTCACAATAAGTGTGGCTATTAGAATAAGTTTTAAAACTTATGGAAAGATTTGAGTTTGTGTTTAAATTGCAACAAAAAAGATCGAGTAAAAAAAACATGACTATTTAAGCAATGTAAACTCAGTTTAAACATGTTTCCAACAGAAACCTAAATTAAATAAATAAAAGTTTACGATTTAAGCTTCAAATTAAAAAAAAAATCAATTAAATCCATTGCGTAGTTTTTTTGCTACTTGCAAAAATGTAAATTTTTAGAAAAAACCTTATATCTCCTAAACGAGAAAAGGAAAATTAAAAAATTTAAAAAGAGATTACTTCCATTTAATTAGGCTATAAAATCAATTAATTAAATTGTAAAAAAATATGCAGTGGCGAACCATGCGCATATCGAAAGGTGCAGTAAAAAAACATAGCTGTGCACTTTTCATTGCTGCCGGTATAAAAAAAGATGTTTGATAATTTTTATTCCAGTAAGTATGAGCTAAAAGTTCAAGCTTCAAAATAAAAAAAGATCGAATAAATCCATTAAATAGTTTTGGAGATATTTGCATTCAAAAATGTGTATTTTTTTAGGTGGGCCGATATTTTTGAGCAGAAGTGTAGTTTGGTTTATACCAAAAATAAATGGGAAAATATTGTAGAAGGTTTTTCAGACTCTGACTGGGCAGGGGATAAATTAGACCGGAAGTCAACTTCCGGATATGTTTTTAAAGTTTTCGGTAACACTGTTTCGTGGACGAATTTAAATTATATTTACCGCCAGGAAGGTAGTGGCGCCACCTATGTAAGTTGTAGTAAGAAATGGCGCTTGAAAGATGACGCGCAGTTTGTGTGAATAAGTTTCTATTAAAATAAAGTAATTAAGAGTTTAAATGACTTTCTTATTTGTGAATTCCACTACTCTTAAAACATATTCCCATTTAGATGCCCATTAAAAAAGTAAGGTCCAATAACCGAATCCCCCAGTACCCCTCCCCAAACATTTAAAGACCAAATCCGCTGGTTGTCAACATGCCTAACCCAATGCGGATTTTCAACAGACCAATAATGCATGTTATGCCTGTTGACAACTCCATTGCTTTTAAATGTAGATTCGTCACTAAACAAAATTTTGGTAGAAAAGTCCTCGTCATCCCCTGTTAATTCCAAAAGTTCATCACAAAATCGAACCCTGTTTTCAAAATCCCTCCCATGTAACTCTTGATTAAGACATAATTTATACGGATGTAATTTAGAATTTTTAATAACCCTACTAACTGATGTGCGTGATAAATGATGTTCCCTTGCGATTATCCTTGTAGACGTGTGGGGATCATTGATAACTGCTTCTTGAATTATAGTTATAGTTTCAGGATCTTTGGTTACTGGACTTTCGCAAACTTTTTTTATGTCCCTCACTCCTCCAGTATCCAAAAATAAATTAACAATTCTTCGTACGCTAAAGTAACTAATACTATCATCGGGGAACTTTTCTACTATTCTTCTCGTTGTTTCTCTTAAATTTCGAGCACATTCTCCATAAGTTAAAATAATTTCTTTCTTTACTTCTAAAGTTATCATTTTGGCATTCAAAACTTGGTTTTATAAAAATCTTGCTTTGTTAATTTTTTGATTATAATGTAAAATCAAATGTGACATTTATTGTCATGTTATACGACTTATTTAAAAAATTTAATTTCAAGGCATCCTACTCTTTTGCCATAGCGGGGTCATTCCATTATGCAATTGCCCTTTTTTAAGGTTTTATAAAATTAAGAATTTAAATCGAAAATTATTGTTTTTAGTGAAAAAAACTATCATATGATAAAGAAAAATTGTTACTTTTTTTAATTTTGGCATTTGAAAGTATTGTTATGCTTTTAAAAGTGCATGTGTGGAGCTCTAGCTCAAAACCAAAAAAGAGTAGAAAACTTTTGTTTTGGGTCAATTGAAGATAATTAGGTCCATATTGACTGGTAAAAGTTTCATGTTGATATCTTTGTTAATAACGCCACAGTTTGACTGATTTGTCTACCGTGGGACACCGTGTATATATTTTTTTTTTGTTGTTTTTTTTTTTGTTGTTGTTAATTAAATATATATAAGGATATATATTTATTTCTTGGGGATAAGACTTGTAATGAGTGAAATTAAATTCATTTGTTTAAAAAAAAAGTAATAACTAAAAAATCCTAAATGCTGAAAATATTGTTTTTTTCAAAAGAGTAATATAATTTTAAAGAATATATTTTATTTTACAAGCATTAAAAGGGCCTATTCTTATTGGCTAAGGTGTATCTTGGTGTCGCCTAGTTTTTAAGCACAAATTATATTTGGCCAATAGCTATGAAGTTAAATTTACGAGCTGGTTGGTACTTTTGTGATTGGTGTTTGAAAGCAGCCATGATGGCTGACATTGCAAAAATTGTCTGCTGTCTGAAATATAACATAGGGATGTTAATTTATGTGACTTTTTTATGTGTTTTTGTAAAAAGGGAATAGTACTTGATTGGATCATAAATTGTCTATATGATGACATTAATGATTCAGTTTTGGTACCATGTTTGTTTCAGACAATAGATATTAAAATACTAAGTCGTAACTTGTGTGATATTTTACATTAGTTATTGCTAGAAATAAAAATAGGCGCCTTAAAGTCCAGATAATATTTATATATTTTTTGACATTTATAGTTTTTAATTAATTGTTAGATTTTAAGATTTATAGTTTTTTTTATTAATGGCTGAATTACAAACTTCCTATAAATACAGCTGCATTTTATTTTGATAGTCAGTGAGATTCAGTCAGTGAGATTCAGTCACTGAGATTCAGTCAGTGAGATTCAGTCAGTGAGATTCAGTCAGTTAGAGATTGAGATTAAAACCTGAAAATATAGTGTTATGTAAAATAATACGGTTTAAAAAATAAATTAATAATTTAAATTGAAAGTAGTGACAGTCAAAACAAGATGCAAGCTGAAATTCCAAGAAGTTTAATTCGTAAGTACCCTAGCTTAAATTGTTTTGGAAATAGTGTACTTAACGAATAAGTAATGGTGTTAAAAATGATACCTGCTAAGATAAACCCTTGTCTATTGTTAAAAAGAAAGTCTTATCTTTACATTGTAAAATCTAAATGTTAGGACCGTTTGATATTGTAAGAATTGTGGCGCCGGTAAAATAAATCCTATTATATAATGTATGTATGTATTTTTAAATGTTAGTTTCACTTAATTTTCGCCCCTGCTGCTAAGAAAGATTAAAGAATTCAATATTTACTAAACAGCCTGTAAATATTTTAGAGTTATAGTTTCTAGGTACAATAGAGTTGTAAAAAAACCGTTTTTTTTTGAAGGCTTGTTTTTTTTTGAATTTTTTTTGTGTTTTTTTTTGTTTTTTTTTGTGAAAATATTCAAAAAATGACAACTTTTGTATTTTAGGATCAATTAGAGACTGTTTTCAATAGTTTTTATTTCAAAATACTTTATTCTTCTTGAAATAATAAAATATATAGATTATACGCCTTCTGTTAACGAGTTTAGGAGTTGAAACTTCAGTCACATAACCTCACTTTTCTAACGTGTCAAATTTATGAAGTCTGTTTAGGATGCCTGGCAGTGTTCTCCATAGACAAGGAAAGACCTCCAAAGCCGTTGCGGAATACTGTGATAAATGTGCCTAGCGCATCTGAGATAAACTTGCACGTGCGCACTACCATTGTTGTTTTTGACGAGTATTTTTAACCTTAGTTTTGTGTGTCAAATAAAAATTGTAAAAAATTCAACAAAAAACAATAAATATCTACGAAGAAACGTCGAAATAGTTTTTTTTTTTAATTATTTTATAAGAATTTTTCGAGGTGTGTTTGAGTTTCGGGATTTTGTACACCTACTTTGAGTACACCAGGGATTGACCCTTTGCTCTTCATAAAGCAACAATACAGGTTAGGTTTAAAGTTATAAACAAATGCAGCAAAAAAACTATTAAAACACAGTAGAAGTCGAAAAATGAACAGAAACAAACGACGATCTGACAGTACTGACAGTATAAACAAACTACTAATAATTCGTCACCCCAGTATTGGTTTGCAATATCTCTATTTTTGGACATTTTAAGATTTTTACTGGGGGATTTTTGGAGATAAGGCAAATGAATTCTGGGGTGATGAATTGTTTTACGACCGACAGCATTTCACAGCTGATAGAGATGCGTACTGCGCAAGGTCAGATATATTGCGTTACGTCATTTCGCTGCCCCGTTCTGTCACAAAATAATCTTGCGCAGGCTGGACTAATGGTTCTCTTTTCTTCTCTATGGTGTTCTCAGATTAAAATTTACCAAAGTGGTACGCCATCTATGAAATAGTGCTACAAGGGTGCTACAAATATTTACAGAAGTGGTACACAAAGTGTAACACTAGGTTTGTGCGGCTCTTTATGCCGCTTTTTGATAAACTGCGCATGCGCTGACCGTTTTTCAGTATGTTATTTTAAGTAAAAAAGACTTCTTTACAAAAAAAACATCAAACAGACGCCAAACTAACGTTAACTTAAACTAAGGCCCCCCTCATTAAAAAAAGTCCAAACCAAGAAAAAACCAAAACAAACTCCTGCACTTAGAGCTGCAATTAGGCGCTTGTTAGGTTTGTTCGTTGGTGCTGCACTGAGCTACTCCGAGTTACACTTTTCAGCCAACCAAATAAATACTGTATTTGTTTTTCATACAACAAATACATTGTTTATTTGGTTGGCTAAAAAGTGAAGCTCGAAGTAGCTCAGTGCAGCACCAACGAACAGACCTACTTATTTATAGCCGAATTAATTGTCAGTTACCGCCACAAAAGTAGAAAAGGACCTTTCTACTTTTGTGGTTACCGCTTACTTAATATTTATGCAACTGTAGGTACTGTTAAAAATATATTTATAAAACAAGCAAGAGGTCTGTACGTTGGTGTTGCATTTTCTTGCACTTTACAGTCGAACAAATTGTTTTTCATTTTAGATTTTAAGCTTTCACGGCCATTAAGATATAAAGAACTTTCACTTTCGGGTTTAGACCGTGTTAATGGATTTTCACTTTCCGACGTTTCGTCTCTTACTACTAGAGACATCTTCAGGGATTAATCTGAAACTAAGTTTCGAATCAACTTGTGTCACTATTTATGACGAGTTGTGGTTATTCACCCGTGACGAGGTTTTTCCTATCAAAGACTTCCATATTGCAGGCAAGTGGTAACCAGTGTCCCGATTGATATTGTTAGGATGCTTGATGATTTCTATCGATTCCCGTATATTCCTTGGTATTTTTCTGTTTTCTGTTAATATTTGTTTTGTTTCAGACAAATTGATTTTATGACCTGTTTCATGTACATGTTCGGCTACTGCCGATAAGGAAATTTGTTTCTTTCTTATATTGCGCTCATGCTCTTGAAGTCTTGTAGAAATTTTTCTCTTAGTTTCACCTATGTAAACCGTACCACAGGAGCAGGGTATTTTATATACGCCTTCTGAACTCAGGGGTATTTTGTCTTTTGTTGAAGTCAAACATTGACCTAATTTTTGGTTGGACCGAAATATAGGCTTAATATTTGACTTCTTCAAAAGTTTACCTATTTTATCCGTGATACCGCTTACATAGGGAAGTATAACTTGTGTCTGTCTGTCATTGTCACTATTGTCCTGTTGTTTGGGTCTGGGATTTCTGTATTTGTATATGGTCTTATTAATGTCTTTTTTGGTATAACCGTTCATGGTCAAGGCTTTGGTTAGTTTAAGGAGTTCTGTGTCTAGGGAATTCTTGTCTGAAATCATGAAAGCCCTATGAACAAGTGAATTAACTACCGAGCGTTTTTGAGAGGGATGGTGATGTGAAAATGCGTTTAGGTATCTGTCAGTGTGGGTTTTCTTCCTGTATACCGAGTGTCCTATTGAGCCATTTTCCGTTTTGTAAACCAAAACGTCCAAAAAGGGAAGTGATCCGTTGTTCTCAATTTCCATCGTAAACCGTATAGATTTATGTTGGGAATTGAGGTGATTTAGAAAACCTTGAAGGCTTTCCATGCCATGGGGCCAAATAGCATAGACATCGTCTACGTATCTGCGCCAAATTTTAGGTTTTAATGGAAATGACTCAATAGCTTTTTTCTCGAAGTATTCCATAAAAGCATTGGCCGCAGGGGGTGATAATGGGGATAATGGGCGCCTGACACTTGTTCATAGAACTCTCCCTGTATCAGAAAATATGTAGATGTCAGACAAGCTTCAAATAATTTACATAACTTAGGGTCAAGATTTCCAGTTGTAAGTAGGTCTCGTATAATATTTATTGTATCGGGAACGGGAACGTTAGTAAATAGAGATTCTACGTCGAAACTAACCATTATGTCCGAGGGGTTCAGGGTCACTGTCGATAAGGTTTGTACAAAGTGTGTGGAATTTTTTACATAAGACCTCGTTTTTCCAACTAACTGATTTAAGATTTGGGCAAGGTGTTTGGCAAGTTTATACGTAGGGGAACCTATTGTGCTGACAATTGGTCTAAGAGGGGCACCGTCCTTGTGAATTTTAGGTAAACCATATAATTTTGGTACGCGGGAGTCTCGGGGGGTTAGATTATAAATTTCAAGAGGTGTAAGGGAGGATAACAATATCAATCGGGACACTGGTTACCACTTACCTGCAATATGGAAGTCTTTAATAGGAAAAACCTCGTCACGGGTGAATAACCACAACTCGTCATAAATAGTGACACAAGTTGATTCGAAACTTAGTTTCAGATTAATCCCTGAAGATGTCTCTAGTAGTAAGAGACGAAACGTCGGAAAGTGAAAATCCATTAACACGGTCTAAACCCGAAAGTGAAAGTTCTTTAAATTGTTTTTCATGTTTAAAAATGAGGGCACAAATACAGTACTTATTTGGTTGGATGAAAAGTGTACGTCAGTGCAAGAAAGTGCAACACCAACGAACATACCTACTTTCTTGCACTGACCTACAGTTTTCGTCCAACCAAATAAGTACTGTATTTGTGCCCTAATTTTTAAACATGACAAAGAATTTGTTCGACTGTAAAGTGCAAGAAAGTGCAACACCAACGAACAGACCTCAGCATAATACTTCCCCATTAGCGACATCTATCGGTTATTAAAAAAATACGACTAGAAACCATAATAGGTTACTGTTATGTTTTGTGTCTCTAAAATTATTTCTTTAGTACAGTAGTATACGTTAAAGTAAATAGTGTTACAATAGTGTTACAGTGGTACGCTAAAAATTTGGGTGGTACAAAATATAATAATAGCATGTACCACGTACGTCTGTGAACACTGATGCCTGGTCGCAAAAAAAGCAACATATCAAATCTTTTTATAGACACACAAACTAACGGAAAAGTTCCGAAAGTGAAATGCATGTTTTGTAAAACACTGGTGTCGAAAAATAGAGTTGTTACAACTCAGTTGTAAAAAACCGTTTTAAATTAAATAAATTTTTTTATAATCTTTCATCCTTCATACATGACTTTTATAATAAAAAATGTTTTAATTTTTAATAAAAAACAAATTTGTTTTTTTATAACTGTGTTTTTTTTAATAAAAAACAAATTTGTTTTTTTATAAAGTCTAGCTTTGTTTTAAAACGGTTTTTTTTGTGTTTAAAAAAAAAACAAATGTTTTTTTTTTTGAATATACAACTCTAAGGTAAAAGATTATATCTAGCCGTAACAAGGTTTATTAAGGTAAACTAACCCTATGTCTCAAAGGGTATATTTATTGACCAGAACCAATAATACTAAAAATCAATTTAAGTACTTTAAAATGCTTTCTCCTAAAAGATTTTAAATTAACATTATTTTATCAAAGCTGACAGAACCGACGAACCTGAATATTTATAATGTATGTAATAATGCATAGCTTAAAAAAAATAATTATTTTTTAATAAAGCACGGCAGTACAATAGTGTGGGTACCAAATTATAGAGCAATATTCTAATTTGGATCTAATAAGTGAATGATATAATAAATTGAGGCTATGATTGCTAGAAAAATCTCTAGTATTCCTTATTACAAATCCTAATAACCTGTTGGATCCAGTTGTTGGACCAGTGCTTAAATGAACTAGAGGTACCCCAACAAATTAGTAATTTAATATATCAAATACTCATAAATAGGAAAATTTTCGTTAGGGATAAAACGGGAAGATTACATGGAGAGGGGAGGGTAAACTTTGGACTGGGGCAAGGTTCTCCATTGAGCCCGCTTCTGTTCAACATTTACCTTCACTCCATATTTTTATGTATCCCAATAGGGGTTATTTTATTGGCTTTTGCAGACGATCTTTTATTATTGATCAGTGGGCACAATATCCAAGAAATGGTTAGGAAAATCAATGAAACTCTGGAAAGAATTGCGAGATGGCTTAGGGAGAGAGGACTGTCTCTGGCATCAGAGAAGTGCGAAGCCATTTGGTTTACCAAGGGGAAAAATATAAAGCCACCAAACCTTACAATAGAAAACAAAATAATCAAGTACCAAAATCAAGTCCTTTACCTAGGGGTCTGGTTTAATGAAAATTTAAAATGGGGTAGACAAATCAGTAATATAAAAGAAAGAGCGCAAAAGGGGATAAATGTTCTCAGAGCACTTTGTGGGGTAACGTGGGGGGCGGACCCTACGTCTCTTCAGTTAGCTTATAATGGTCTAGTAAATTCACACTTAGATTATGGCAGCACTGTCATAAATAATGCCAGTAAAAAAACTTCTCAAACAACTAGATACCGTACAACTTCAGGGGTTAAGGGTCATTACTGGAAGCATGAGGTCCACCCCCACCAACGCCCTGCTCGCAGAGTGCGCTGAAATGGACCTTAAACATAGGAGAAAATGGCTGGCAGCAAAGTTCGTGGTGAAACTTTCGGGTTACCCAGATCATCCTTTAATTAGTATTTTAAAAACAATAGAATTACCCATCAAAGCTAAAAGTACATTTTGGAAAAATAAGGAAACCTAGTCTGGTGGAAGGACTAATAACAGTTGTTGAGTTTTCTATTTAGTTAAAAAAGGGGAAAGACATTACCCCCACCACTAGTACTATTCGCGTGTCTACCCCTAATAAGGATCCCAGCAGTTTGCAGGAGAGTGTGCTCGAAGAGACAGTACGATGGGTCACTCTGCGTCTTTTTATTTTGTAAACAATTAAAATAAATGTTTTTAAACTAATTAAACGTAATTTTTAATTAATAACGACAAAAGCAAACCAGTAACTATACAGTCCACTTTAAAAATACAACATTTTGGTACTTCGATCGGATATTTTGTTCTATTGATTGGATATTGATCCAACAACAACGGACAGATAAGTGATTTGTGCCGCGAAAATCGAGTTTTCGTGATTAAAATCAAGTGTAATCGTTTGTTAAGAGACAGTCTAATTGAACATTAAACTTCTAACAAACAAAAACAACCTAAAAAACTGTTATTTTGGATTTTTATTCGAAAAAATCTACGCCTTTGTGTCAAAAACCGAGTTTTTGTTGGCAAAGCCTATTAAAACACTTGTTATGAGACAGTTTAATAAACAAGTTAAACTTCTAACAAGGAAATCAGTGATCTTTAGTGAAAATTCAATCTATTTTCATTCGCAAAAACATTTTGTCGGAAATATTCTAGAAAAAACCGTCAAAGTCAAACAATCGTCCATACAAACCGCGCGCATCACGCTAAGCTACACACACTCGAGGCGCCGTTTGGTCAACTGGAAAACTAGTGGTCAGCAAAACAGCTGACTGAAATACACCAGCCACGCAACGAAGAATCATCTGCTCAACTGTAAGTCCGTTCCATTCTTGTTTTTTCCTGTCCGCCTAACAACGCTGCTATCTGTTTTTTTTGTCACATCTAGGTATTTCAAAAATATAATACCTAACTTAAAATTAACCCAAAAAATTAAAAATTCGAAACTTTCGTCTTTATTTGTTTTTTTTGAAAAGCAGAAATCAGCTGTTTAGGACAAAGTTAGAACGCAATATTTATTTGGTTCTTTTATCTGATTCAAACATTTTAACTGCATACACTGACAAAAATTTAAGTTATTTGATTCAATACTAATTTTTGCCTACAGTCCGAGTACACTGGCAAAAGTTAGCAACATAAATCTCTTTATTTTGTCGGCGTAAACAGAAAAACATTTGTTGTCAATTTTTTATTTTGTCAGGGTGCTCGAACGAAATTTGATTCCTTTGTTTTTAATTTCAACATACACTGTTAAAAATTTTATTTTGTTTCTGGCACTTGATAAATAAAAATGGAAGGCTTAATTCGAAAAAGGGCCGTTGTTAGCTACAAAATCACAATTCTTCATAATTATTTAAATAAGTTGGAACCCAAATTTATTGACAATTCTTTCACAAAAAATGATTTGGGCGAACTGGACGATCGCATTTGCAGAATGCAGTCCGTCTTAGGTGAATATGAAGAGATTCAATGCCAAATAGATTTATTAGCGGAAAATCTCGAACAGGAATTTTCTGAGCGAGAAAAATTCGAATCAGAATACTATAGTATACTAAGCAGGGCAAAGCAGTTATTTCTAGCAAATGTAGATTCTGCAGTCCCGATTAATCAAGGATCCGAGTATTCTTTACCTCAACGCTCGTTAAAAAATGTAAATCCACAAAGTTTAAACAAAATAAATGAAATAGATGCAGTGGAGAAAAATAAACCAATAATACCATCTGCAGCTAATTCAGATATTTTACCAACCAGTCAAACCAACGTTTCTTACATAGCTAATTCAATTTTGCAACCTCAAGCTCAACCAAATTTACTTAATTCTCCTCAAATACAATCAAACACTCGTTCTGAAGTAAATTTGATTGACAGTATTAAATTACCCACAATTCAACTCCCAAAGTTCTCAGGGATTTTTGAAAGTTGGTTAGAGTTCAGACACACATATGAAAGTCTTATACATTCGAATAGAGCCATAAATAACATTCAAAAATTCCATTATCTAAGGGCTAGCCTATCTAACGAGGCTGCTGATGTCATAAAATCACTAGAATTTAATGAAAACAATTACCAAATTGCATGGGAACTTCTTTGTGATCGTTACAATAACGATACTTTATTGACCCATAATCATGTTAAAGCTCTTTTCAATTTAGACCCGATCACAAAGGAGTGCTCAGCGCAGATCAGAAAAATGATTGACAGTTTATCCACGCATTTAAGGGCATTAGCGGCCTTGGAACACCCTGTAACGCATTGGGACACACTAATTATTTATATTATCTCATCTAAATTGGATAAATCAACCGCTAGGGAGTGGGAGCAACAAAAAACGCATAAAAAATCCAGTTTAGAAAATTTAAAGCTATTTCTAAAAAATAAAGCAGATTTATTAGAAACTTTAGAAAGAAACGTTAGTTCAAGTCAAGAAAAGCCAAAGCCTAATTTCCCTAATAAAACGAAATCCTTTTTTGTTAAAAATATTATATGCACATTTTGTGGCCGAGACCATTACATACAAAATTGTGACACCTTCATCAAATTAGAAATTCCCGAGAGAATTAAACAAATTAAAAATAAGAAAATTTGCATTAATTGTTTACGCGGCGGTCATTTTTCTAATGATTGCAGGTCTAGCCATTGCCGCACGTGCAATGGCAAGCACCACACCTTACTTCACCTTGAAAAGGTCGATAGTACAGAAAAAGCTGAAAAGGCCGAAACAGTTAATAAGTTTTCAGTTCAAGTCAAAAAACCATTAAAAAACATACTTTTATCTACCGCTAAAGTTAAAGTACTGGGCTCAAATAATAAATGGAGCTGTGCCCGCGTTCTCCTTGATTCGGGTTCAGAGTCACATTTTATTACCGCTGATTTATGTAAAAAGTTGGATTTGCCAACTGAAAACACAAACGTTTTTGTGGGTGGGATAAACGAAACAAAATCATTAGTAAATAAAAAGTGTACTGTTAAATTACGTTCGTTAATTAATAATTATGAAAACTATTTAACTTGTTTAATAGTACCAGAAATCACTTCACATTTACCTAACGTTCCAATAGAAGTAAGTTCGTTAAAAATTCCTACTCATTTAAAACTGGCTGATGAAACATATTTCGAACCTAGTGCTATTGATATACTTATAGGCGGTGAGCTTTTCTGGAATCTCACGTGTGTGGGTCAGTTTAAACTCGAAACCGGTACAATCTTGCAAAAAACTCAGCTAGGCTGGGTGGTGGCAGGACCCATAAATTCATATAGTGCATCTAGTAGCAAAACGCACTGTAATTTTAGCAATAACCTATCTCTAGAAAATACTTTAACCAAATTTTGGCAATTAGAGGAGGTAGAAAACAAAAAAATACTATCTTCCGAAGAAATTGCTTGTGAAAAATATTTTGTCGATACGACATACCGCGACGATAACGGACGTTTTGTAGTTTCAATACCGCTAAAAAACTCAAAAGATTTATTAGGTGATTCAAAACAGTTTGCGGAAAAACGTTTATTATCTCTAGAGAAAAGGTTAGACAAAAATCCCACGTTTCGCGAAATGTATGTAAATTTCCTAAACGAGTATGAAGCCTTGGGACATATGTCCAAGGTAAGTCCCCATAAAATCTCAAATAGTTACTTTACAGCCCATCATGGGGTTTTCAAGGAAAGTAGTATATTCACTAAATTGCGTGTAGTTTTCGATAGCTCCATGCTAACAACTTCCGGTTTTTCTTGCAACGATTTGCAAATGGTGGGCCCTACCATACAAAACGACTTATTTACTATTCTTTTGCGATTCAGAAAACATCGATTTGTAATTTCCTCCGACGTGGAAAAAATGTATCGTCAGGTATTTGTACGCCCTGAAGATCGCCACTTACAAAGGATCCTCTGGCGTTCTGATACTGACAAACCTATCGAAACCTACGAGCTTAACACGGTCACGTACGGCTGTGCATCTAGTTCATTTTTAGCTATACGCGCTTTGTATCAAATGGGAATTGATTCAGAAAAACAATTTCCCGAAATAGCCCAAATTATAAAGGAAGATTTTTACGTAGATAATATGCTAACCGGTACAGACACACTACCAGGAGCGATTTTTATTGCAAAAAAAGTATCCGAAATTTTAAACACAGGTTGTTTTCCGTTGCGGCAGTGGGTATCTAATGCTTCTCAAATTTTAGACGCTGTCGATTCTGAAAATACAGTTTTGAGCTCTCTTGATCTAAGCAAAGACCAAAATTGTAAAACACTTGGGTTACTTTGGGATAGTCAAAATGATATTTTAAAGTATAATATACATCCTACAGTCAATACTAATAAAGTAACAAAAAGAAGCATACTCTCAGATATCGCGCAAATTTTCGACCCGATGGGGCTTTTAAGCGCAAGTATAATCATCGCCAAGATACTAATGCAAGAATTATGGCTTGAAAAACTATCTTGGGATGAAACAGTCCCAATGTCTATTCACACCAAGTGGATAAGATTTCGACAAGATTTGCTTATTTTAAACACTTTAAAAATTCCCAGGCATGTTTTAACCCCTGATTTAAAAAAGGTCGAGCTTCACGGATTTTCAGACAGTTCTGAAAAGGCATTCGGTGCTTGCATTTATTTAGTTTCCGAAAACTCAAATGGGGAAATTACCAGTAATCTTCTTTGTTCCAAAAATAAAGTAGCACCGCTCAAAACCACGACTATTCCACGCTTAGAGTTAAGCGCGGCGCTGCTTCTTTCTAAACTAGTTTTTAAAGTTACAGAATCTTTAAAATTTAAATCAATTAATATAACCTTGTGGTGCGACTCTAGCATTGTTTTATGTTGGCTTCGCACAAGTCCCAATTTGCTTCAGACATTTGTGGCAAACCGCGTGTCACAAATACAAGAAATTACAGAAATACATTGTTGGAGATACGTACCAACTGAAATGAATCCTGCCGATTTACTGTCACGAGGAGTAAATCCCAAGGACCTCCTAAATAATAACATGTGGTGGCACGGTCCATGCTTTTTAAAATTACCATACGTAGACTGGCCCACATTACCAAATTTTCAATTAGAAAACATTCCAGAATCCAAAAAGGTAACGAAATCTCTTGCAATTAACACCATGCAACCTTTTAATTTTGACAAATATTCAAATCTTAATAAGTTGACACGAATAACGGCCTATTGTCTACGTTTTACAAATAATTGTTTAAAGGCAAAATCGGAACGTCAATTTGGCACGCTAACTCCACAGGAGCTTAAAACTTCTTTGTTGTGCTTAGCGAAGATTTCACAACGCGAAAGTTTTCCTTTAGAATTAAAGGCCTTAAACGAAAACAAAGAACTAAGTCATAAAAGTCGATTAATTCCCTTATCGCCATTTTTAGATAAAAATGGATTTTTGAGAGTAGGTGGTCGATTAAAAAACGCAAATTTTGAATACAATAAAAAATATCCCATTGTTTTATTAGCTAGTCACAAGTTCACAAAATTACTTTTTGTTCAAGAACATAAACGTTTGCTCCACGCTGCTCCTCAACTATTATTAACTTCCATACGCGAATCCTTTTGGCCAATTTTGGGTAAAAATTTGGCAAAGAAAACCGTACGCGAATGTTTAATGTGCTTTAGGGCAAAACCAAGGCCGCTAAAGGCAATTATGGGTAATTTACCCAAAAATAGAATTTCACCATCCCCACCCTTTTTTTATACAGGCGTTGATTATGCGGGTCCTTTTAAGATAAAGGATAGAAAAGGAAGAGGATGTAAAATTACAAAATGTTATGTGTCTTTGTTCGTCTGTTTTTCGACTCGCGCAATTCACCTTGAGGTAGTTTCTAATCTCACATCTGAATGTTTTATCGCTGCTTTTAGGCGTTTCGTTGCGCGTAGAGGATATCCGTCTGAAGTTTATTCAGACAACGGTACTAATTTCGTGGGTGCTGCGTCTGAACTAAAGGAACTCGGATTATTTTTGTCAAAAAACTGCGAAAATTTAGCGGAAAAACTTCAATTTAACGGAGTTAAATGGAATTTCATTCCGGCCTCTTCACCTCATTTTGGAGGAATCTGGGAGGCTGGGGTTAAATCGATGAAATATCATCTAAGGCGGGTTGCAGGAGAAGCAATCCTTACTTTCGAGGAACTATACACACTTATGATACAGATAGAAGCGGTGTTAAACTCCAGACCAATCACCCCACTTTCATCTGATCCAAATGACTTTTCCCCTTTAACCCCCTCTCATTTTTTAATCGGGAGAAACCTAACCTCTGTTCCTGACGAACCTTACGAAAATGTGCCCATGAACCGTTTAACAAACTTTCAACGCGTTCAACAACTCACTCAGTCTTTATGGAAGAGGTGGTCAAAGGAGTATATTGGAGAGTTACAGCAAAGGGTCAAATGGAGAAACAGAGAACCAGGTTCTCTAAAGTTAGGACAATTGGTACTAATTAAGGACGACAATTTACCGCCCTTACAGTGGAAATTGGGTCGAGTCATCGATGTACACCCAGGAAACGACGGGGTTGTGAGAGTGATATCAGTAAAGACTATTAACGGAACTATTAAGCGATCATATACTAAACTGTGTCCCCTACCAATTGATGTTTAAGTGTTTATTTGAAAACCCGAAGTTTTCCAAGGCGGGGGCCATGTTGAGTTTTCTATTTAGTTAAAAAAGGGGAAAGACATTACCCCCACCACTAGTACTATTCGCGTGTCTACCCCTAATAAGGATCCCAGCAGTTTGCAGGAGAGTGTGCTCGAAGAGACAGTACGATGGGTCACTCTGCGTCTTTTTATTTTGTAAACAATTAAAATAAATGTTTTTAAACTAATTAAACGTAATTTTTAATTAATAACGACAAAAGCAAACCAGTAACTATACAGTCCACTTTAAAAATACAACAACAGTTGAAGAATATGTATCGCAGTGACTTACTGCCCTGCCATGAAATTGATATTTCACATCAGACACGTAAAATTGAAGTAATTAAATTAGGATTAATTAAGGGGGACTTGGGCAACAAATATAACTTTTTAAGTAAAATAAATAAATAGGGCATATGCCATGATATATACAGATGCCTCCAAGGCAGATGGTAAAGCTGGGTTGGGGGTTTTTAGCGAAGATCTAAATTACAAATTCTCCGAAAGGTTACCTAATAATATTCAAATATGCCGGGCAGAGGTCGCTGCGATTAATAAGGCGGTGTCAACTTGTGTGCAATAAAGGAACATGGGCAATGTTATCCTTTCGGACTCTTTAAGTGCCATTACCAAGATTACTAGCAGGAAAATTTGTGGAACAAATGACAATATAACTCTTCAAATCAAAAGACTGATTTTGGCCGCGAACGATCAGGGTTACAAAATACACCTTGCCTGGGTGCCTGGGCACGAGGGGATAAGGGGAAATGAAATAGCGGACCACTAGCCAACTTGGGGCGAAACTTAAATATAACACAAAAAATCAAGTTAGAACCAAGAGAGTTTGTACCCACCCTGAAGGTAAAAAAAATGGGAAGGAGAATGGGAAAATTCCACAAGGAATAAGGGGAAATGGTATAAAAGCATTGTGTCCAAGCTCCCCAATAAACCGTGGTACAAGACTATTACATATATAGACCCGGTACAAACTGTAACCTTTATCAGAATGCGTACGGGCCACAGTCGGACCTACGCACATTTAAACAGAATTGGGGTAAGGGAGAACCCGTACTGTGAGTGCGGGGCATTTGGGGACTTAGACCACTTAGACCACTTAACTCTTGAGTGCCCTATAAACGCCGGAAAGGCGACGGCATCCCTATGGAACTGTAAACGACTTTTTGGAAAAACATGGGGCCCAAAATGATATATTGGTCATACCTTACAATAGTAAGACCCATGATCACGTATGCTGCACTAGTTTGGTGGCCAAATACAAGGAAAAAAAGCACACAAACAAATCTGCGAAAAGTGCAGAGGCTTGCGTGTTTAGGTATAACAGGGGCAATGCACACATGCCCCACTGCTGCACTGGAAGCGCTATTAGATCTCCTCCCGTTGCGCCTTCATGTACAGAGAGAGGCTGCTATGGCCGCAGCCAGACTGCAGCGAAACATTTACCTAATATTGGGTAACCTAAGTGGTCACACCAAAATCCTAAGTGAAATAAACATAGGATACCTGACCACAACGAGCGACATGATGATTTCGATCGCAAGTTTGAAGTGGTAATTACGGACCGCCGAACTTGGACATCAGGAGGACCAGAAATGGAAAATGGGACGATCTGTTACTATACAGATGGGTCCAAAATGGAGTCAGGAGTTGGTGCAGGCATACATGGGCCGGGATGCCAACTATCGATACCAATGGGGAAAACTCCATCCATTTTCTAGGCGGAAACATACGCCATAAAAATTTGTGCTCAAGAATGCCTGAATAAGGGCAAAAGAGGGCAAAAAATATGCATATTCTCGGATAGCCAAGCAGCTTTAAAGTCACTAAACTCATGTACATTTGGGTAAAATCTTGCCTGGGAATGCTACGAAACCCTCAAACAACTGGCAGAAACCAACAAGGTTTCCTTGATGTGGGTGCCAGGACACGAGGGTGTTGAACGCAATGAGGCTGCAGACTCTCTCGCGAGAGAGAGAGCATGCGCTCAATTTATTGGCCCTGAACCTTTCTGTGGCTTTAACAAAAGCCATCAGGTAGAGGCAATTAAGAGATGGGAAACCAAAATCAAAACTCGATATTGGAAAGACTAAAACTTAAGACAGGCCAAAATATTCATAAAATATGAACCTAAACGAACAAGAAAATTACTCGATCTCAGCAAGGTGGACCTAAAGACCTGTACAGGGCTGTTAACCGGACACTGCCCGTTAAGATATCATCTTAAAAAAATGGGAAAATCTGAAATCGACATTTGCCGTCTATGCTTAGAAGCACCAGAAACGGCCGAACACATTATGTGCTTCTGCGAAGCCATTGCTCGCAAAATGCTACAATATCTAGAACAGGTATACCCAAGACCTGCAGATATATCCCAAGTAGCCGTGGTCAAAAAACTCTTAGGCTTCTTTGAAAGCCTAAAGTTTGATGTGGACTAAATTGCAAAGGGGATTCACAATAGATCTCATTGGTCGCAGTGATTTGAAAGGCAGTACCATGCCTCACAACCCCACTTATATTGTATTGTATTGTAACTCCATAAACGGCTCTGATATCTACAGGAGATTACAAAAGCTTCGAAATGAGTCACCCTTCAGTATAGCAAACGCCATAACCCAACTTAATAACAATATTATGCAAACGTTATGGTACTATCTTAGGTACAACCACATTGACCTATAATTCTTTAATCCTACCATAGTTAAACCCCACCATAAACCTAAATGTCTGTGCCGTAACCTTACATGTCCAACACTTACCACCAAAACAAGAGGTCCCACAAGAAGTCTTACAGAAGACCAGGCCAAAAGAAAGCGATGGTATGGTAACAACCAGGCAAACCATCTGCAGAAGGTAACGAGAGAGCAGCGAGCTGGCTAATTGACAAAGGCAAAGGCCAAAAATAAAGAGAAGAAGAAGAATAATTTCGCTACAGTTGCCACAGAAAAGAAGGAGCGCCTATGTCAAAGAACTTTTACCTCAAGAAGGAGCAACTATGGTGAGGGGCTGGTGGGGAGTGACTATTGTTTACACTTAGTACGCGTAAAGAGAGAGAAAGAATGTGTAAACTCACAGTTTAAGTTTTTTACATTTTTAAGTATATTGTGTTGAATTTATGATAAGGCGGAAACTACGCAACATCGCTACTAGGTAGCAAAGAAAATATATATAAGAACCATAGAGATGGAAAGAGAACCATTAGTCCAGCCTGCGCAAGATTATTTTGTGACAGAACGGGGCAGCGAAATGACGTAACGCAATATATCTGACCTTGCGCAGTACGCATCTCTATCAGCTGTGGAATGCTGTCGGTCGTAAAACAATTCATCACCCCAGTATTCATTTGTCTTATCTCCAAAAATCCCCCAGTAAAAATCTTAAAATGTCAAAAAATAGAGATATGGAAAACCAATACTGGGGTGGCGAATTATTAGTAGTTTGTTTATACTGTCAGATCGTCGTTTGTTACTGTTCATTTTTCGACTTGTACTGTGTTTTAATTGTTTGTTTGCTGCATTTGTTTATAACTTTAAACCTAACCTGTATTAAATAACTGTGATCAAGATCCATTCTCATATTGGAGTTTTGATAAATCAAAATTAAAAAATTATTATGTCTACTCCAAAGTTTTTTATTGAAGCATTTTATTTATAAAAAATAGCTACAATTGTTTCAACCCTTGAATTTAGGGTCATCTTCAGGCTAGAAGTACAAAAACATGGAATCAGCCAAGAAATTATGGCTTCAGTCGGAGTTTAAACAATCATACAAAGACAGAGATAACGTTATCTTAAAGATTTGGATCCTACACAAAGATCTAAACTGCACACTTCACCCTGCCATTTGGGATTCGTTGGACTTTCAAGTTAGGGATGAAATTGAACGAAAAGGCAATAATTTATTCAGTAAGTTGAAGAATAAACTTGATTTACTAAAATCCCGTAACCCACAATCCCTCCTCAACCAAAAACCCCCTTTTCCATAGACTTTTTACCTTGCCATTAAATGAACACGATTTCAAAACAGAATTAGATACAATTTTTTACCTAGCCCACGTCAATGGTTATCCTTACAATATAATTAATAAACTTTATATAAAAAAGCAACAAAAATATAATTTGTCAAAAATAAAATCCCTTAAACCAAGCACAACCCATAATCCAGTATCATATTGTAGCATTCCTTATATTGGTCTTCCTTCCCTTAATATAAAAAAATACCTTTCGAAATTTAACCTCCAAGTTTCCTTTTCTACACCTCCCAATCTACAATCCATTTTATCACATAACAAAGATAAAAAAACATTAAGGAGAAAAGTGGAGTATACAAGCTATCTTGTTCTTGCCAAAACTACTATTTAGGTCGCAGTTTTACGAAAGTCTTTACTAGAATAGATGAACATTTAAAACTTTTAAAAAACAACAATGTCGATTTGAATGGGTTGGAACACAAATCAAACTTCGCGAACCACATTTTATCACAAAATCATTCTTTTGACGGTGATTGTAACATTTTATATATTTCCATAACAATAGAATAACAGACTTACTAGAACAATTTACTATTACCTACCATAATAATTTTTTTAGCAACAAATTAATCAATGAACAAACAGAGTTCCAACATCTACGTATATTCCATAACATCCTAAACTCCAATCCAAATTTCCTCAAACCCCTATTAAATAAATAGTAATTCATAGAATTATTTTTTAATTTTTTAATATTTAAATTAATTTGTTTTATTGTTTTTAAACTAGGCCATCTATACGTTCGATTTCATTCTTAATTATAAAAATTAATCAATTTCTCTTATCTGTAGATATCAATACTAAAAATCTTTTTATTATTTTAACAAATTTTAAGTAATTTATTTAAATGTCCAATAGATGTCTGTACCTAAACTTATTTTTAAAATTTTTTATCAGTAAGCTATTTGTATGTTTATAATGTAGTCCGTGTTTGTTTTTAAATTTTTTGACTATTTTAGGTAAGCTTAACCAATTTGTAATTAGGTAATTTCCTTACATGTTTTTGTACTTCTAGCCTGAAGATGACCCTAAATTCAAGGGTTGAAACAATTGTAGCTATTTTTTATAAATAAAATGCTTCAATAAAAAACTTTGGAGTAGACATAATAATTTTTTAATTTTGATTTATCAAAACTCCAATATGAGAATGGATCTCGATCACAGTTATTTAATAAACGCCAGTCGAAGCACAAAGATCCGCCTGTACAAAGACTTTTGCTACCAACGCAAGAAATTTTCCCTCCAAATATGGTTTCTTAGTGCATGCCAAAAGAACCAAGTATTTCCTAAGTTCATAAATTTGAAAACAAAAGCCACTACAAGATCAGCCAAATCCGCAATGGAATCAGCCAAGAAATTATGGCTTCAGTCGGAGTTAAAACAATCATACAAAGACAGAGATAACGTTACCTTAAAGATTTGGATCCTACACAAAGATCTAAACTGCACACTTCACCCTGCCATTTGGGATTCGTTGTACTTTAAAGTTAGGGATGAAATTGAACGAAAAGGCAATAATTTATTCAGTAAGTTGAAGAATAAACTTGATTTACTAAAATCCCGTAACCCACAATCCCTCCTCAACCAAAAACCCCCGTCCAGTAATTTTGAATTTCACCCTAGAACCCTTAATTTAACAAATCAAAAATTTCATCCCGATGAAATCAAAATTTTAGATAAAGGCTTAAAATATTGCCCTGATATTGCGAGAAAATCGGAAACCCTTAATCTCATTGCAAAAACGGAATTAATTATTAGAGATGATAAATTTCAAAACCCATCTCTAGTTGGAACTACCATTTCAAAACTCCTAACAAAAGAATCTAGTTTACCTCCACCGAAAGAAAAGATGCTTGTATCCTCGATTAACTCCAAAATAAAAAATAACAACCTTCTTATTTCAAAAGCCGACAAAGGCCAATGTTGCGTAATTATGAAGGAAAGCGAGTATAAAGAAAAAGTTCAACAATTTCTTAATACTGGTGATTTTAAAAAAGAACAAAAAAACCCCACAATTCAATATCACGGAAAATTTAAAAAGGTTTTAAAATCATGCAAAAACACATTCAATTTTTTTTTAAAATTAACCGACCCTCTTATACCATCCAACCCCGCTACCCCTTTGTTATATGCCTTGCCTAAAATCCATAAAGAAAATATCCCAGTCCGCCCTATTGTATCTTACAGTGGTACTACGTCACAAAAAAGCGCAAAATGGCTGAATGAAGTTTTCAGAACGCACACAAAATTTAAATCCAGATATTCAGTCACAAACAACTTAGACCTTTGTAAAATGCTTAAAAACATTAATATACCTAAGGGATGTAAACTGGTATCTTTTGACGTAGAATCGCTTTTTCCTTCTGTTGCTGTCAAAGATTGCATACCTCTAATAAAAAAACACCTTTTTGAGTCGGACTTACCAGACTACGTTTGCTCAGACCTACTAAAACTTTTTGAAATATGCCTTGAACAAAATTTCTGTCAATTTGGTGGAGAATATTACTTTCAGAACTTTGGTCTGTCTATGGGATCCCCTCTCAGCCCGCTTTTAGCCGAAATATTCTTAGAGTGGCTGGAAAGTGAAATTATATCAAAAAACAAACTTTTTAAAAAACATATAATATTTTATGCACGCTACGTTGATGATATAATAGTTATTTTTAGAGGTAGTAATCGTGAAATAAAAATGTTTCTAAATTTTTTAAATTCTGTTCACCCTAAAGTTCACGGTAGAAATTGAAGCACATGATGCCTCTTTAGCATTTTTAGATTTAAAATTCAAAATATATAATAATGAAATAGCTATCTCAGTATACAGAAAACCAACCTCCACAACCCACTTAATCCCTTGTGAGTCCTTCAATCCCATAACCCATAAAATTGCAGCCTTTCACTCCCTTTTCCATAGACTTTTTACCTTGCCATTAAATGAACACGATTTCAAAACAGAATTAGATACAATTTTTTACCTAGCCCACGTCAATGGTTATCCTTACAATATAATTAATAAACTTTATATAAAAAAGCAACAAAAATATAATTTGTCAAAAATAACATCCCTTAAACCAAGCACAACCCATAATCCAGTATCATATTGTAGCATTCCTTATATTGGTCTTCCTTCCCTTAATATAAAAAAATACCTTTCGAAATTTAACCTCCAAGTTTCCTTTTCTACACCTCCCAATCTACAATCCATTTTATCACATAACAAAGATAAAATAGACATTAAGGAGAAAAGTGGAGTATAATAATATATACAAAGCAATGTCAAATACAAAGGTTCAATTTGTTTATACGAGCCAAGTCCGAGGTAACTTCGGAAGGTAACATAAACAGAATGGAACTCATATTAGGATAAGATCAATGACAAAAAACGTGTAGATAAGGGAAACATTTAGAATAATAGTTGTATATAAACCAATTTTATAATCAATAAATCATCATTCAAGTATGGTCAATCGTTAATTTAACACCGTCGACTCACTCTGAACTTAAGCCTAGCTACAAACCTCTGAGGCTGGAGGTTGAGTGAGTCCCTAAATTGGAGTACAGCCCAGTCCACTGAAGCTGTTCGAAACATTGGTCCCTCGAGAAGAAATTTAACTGGTACCTGCTACTGGTGACATCCTGTGGAAGTTGTGGTGATCAGCAGCAAATAAAGGCCGTAAGTCACAAAACAATATCACTTCGAAACACAGTCAACACGAAGCACCGGATAGTAAATACTTTTAGCAGTATACCGAAATCACATGGAACTAATATAAAGAAATTTCAAATAGGTGATTGTACTAGGAAAAAAAAGCCGATTCAGATATTTGGTCGGTAAATGAACCTTGCAAATGTGCAACATAAACAATTATAATAAATAACTCTTCGATCATAGGGAAGAGTATTTTTCTAGAAAAATTAAAAAAAATACTCCAAAAGGCCGTTCTGCACCCAAAGAGGTCCAGGACATCAAAGGCACTACACAGCTCCAGAAGTCCAGAGAGGGTCTGCATTCCACAGAGGCACAAGTCCAGGGATCCAGATCACTCCAGAGTCGAGAGGGCATCATTAAAAAAAAATACTCCGAAAGGCCGTTCTGCACCCAAAGAAGTCCAGGACATCAAAGGCACTACACAGCTCCAAAAGTCCAGAGAGGGTCTGCATTTCACAGAGGCACAAGTCCAGGGATCCAGATCACTCCAGAGTCGAGAGGGCATCATTAAAAAAATACTCCGAAAGGCCGTTCTGCACCCAAAGAGGTCCAGGACATCAAAGGCACAACTAGCTCCAGAAGTCCAGAGAGGGTCTGCATTCCACAGAGGCACAAGTCCAGGGATCCAGATCACTCCAGAGTCGAGAGGGCATCATTGAATAAACTCCGAGAGGCCGTTTTGCACCCAAAGAGGTCCAGGACATCAGAAGCCCAGGAAATCAGCTCCAGAAGTCCAGAGAGGGTCTGCATTCCACAGAGGCACAAGTCCAGGGATCCAGATCACTCCAGAGTCGAGAGGGCATCAATACATACTCCCAGAGGCCGTTCTGCACCACAAACAGGTTCAGGACATCAGAGGCCCAGGAACTCAGCTCCAGAAGTCCAGAGAGGGTCTGCATTCCACAGAGGCACAAGTCCAGGGATCCAGATTACTCCAGAGTCGAGAGGGCATCAATACATATTCCCAGAGGCCGTTCTGCACCACAAAGAGGTCCAGGACATCAGAGGCCCAGGAATTCAGCTCCAGAAGTCTGTTGTTCATCACTGAAAACCAAAAGAAACCGCCACAATGGAACAGATGGAGCAACTCAATACCATTGCGGCAGATCAGCAAAAATTGGCTGACGAAATTCACACATTTCTCAATAACACTAAGAAAGAACCGATTTCCAGACGAACCAAGGAGTTTGTCGAAAGACGCCGTCAGGTGTCGCGAAGTGCATGGGAAAGCGTCAAGAAGAATCACCAGAAAGCCAGGCTAATTCCCCTTCAGGACCATAACTACTTCAAGACCAACTTTTATTCTCAAGTAGAGAGCATGTTTCGCGAGTTAGAACGCCTGCTCAAGGAATATGAGGAAGCCGCACAAGGGGAGGCGTCCGTCACGGAGCGTCCCAGGATGACATTATACAGATGCAACGTATAAGGTTACAGTCATCAAAGTTTCAAGAATTACGGTCAAAAATAGAAGACATGGAAAACACGGACCAAGTAATGGATATGTCCGTGTATGTCCGACGCCGGGAACAGCTTGAGTCAGAATGGAATAGATGCGTGGTACGTCACGAAGAAATCTTCATGAATGCTGACGACTATGACGATGTCTACTTCAAAAACAACCATTTCTTCGAGACCGAGAAAATTGTTCAGAGGGCAATTGACAAGGTTGTTAAGAAGGTAGAAACGGCCCGACAGCTCAAGGCGGAACAGAAAACCTTTCAATTACCTGAAGTTAAGATACCAATATTTTCAGGTAGCTATGAGGACTGGTCTACGTTTCACGATATCTTTGTGACAATGGTCCATAATCGTCAAAATCTCACCAACGTGGAGAAGCTGCAATATTTAAAAACCCACATCAGGGGAGAGCCATGCACCTTAATTCGTAATCTCCAAATAACCGAGGCGAATTATCAGGCAGCATGGGAAACATTACGGCAGCGGTATGACAACAAAAGGATGTTGTTGAAAAAACTGCTGGACAAGGTCTTCAACTTTCCGAAACTTAATTTTGAGTCAGCTCATAAGTTGAAGGAGTTACACGACACCGTTGAAGATTGCACCAAGGCAATCACCAATATGGGCGTCAGCACCTCGGATTGGAACCCAATCATCGACTACTTAATAACCAGCAAATGGGATGGAGAAACAAATAAACTTTATGAACAATCATTGAGGGAACCCCATGAACTACCAGATCATACAGAATTGATGAAGTTTTTGGTAATGAGATTTCAGTCCCTTGAACTTATTGGAAAAAACCGGCCAATGACGCATACTACGCCTCCGCAAGAATCTCCAAGTGATAGAGGATGTAAGCTGTGCAGAGAGCAGCATGGTATCACACAATGTAATAAGTTCAAAAATCTAGTCGTCGAATAGAGGATGCGAACAGCCAGAAAGTTGAAGCTGTGTCTGCGCTGTCTTAAGCATGACATAGACAAAAGATATACCTCCACAGAAAAATGCAGGACGTGCAGCAGGACTAGCCATCATTCAATGTTGCATTGGCAAAGTCGAGCAACAAATAATAATGGTCCGTCTGCAAACCATGCCGCTGAGCGAAAAAGGCCCTACAATCAGTATGAGGTTCTGTTAGCTACGGCAGTGGTCCAGGCAAAATCAGCTAACGGAGCATGGATTAACCTACGGTTAATGATGGATAATGGATACCAAGTATCTCTGATTACAGAAGAAGCGGCACAATTTTTGGCAGTACCTAGAGAAAGAATTTCCGCCACCATATCTGGAATTGGGGCTGAGACACAAGCAGCAAAATCAAAAGTATTGGTGAAAATCCAGCCTAGATTCCCATTAACGTTTAACATGACTCATGAATTCATGGTGTTGAGTAAAGTCACTGCATCGTTACCTCGGAACAGAATTCAGGGTGTCTACAAGGAAGAATGGAGGAATCACATTCTGGCAGATCCCACCTTTAACATTCCAGGACCAATCGATGTCTTATTGGGTGCAGATGCGGCAGGATATGTAATCATGTCAGAGATATATAGAACCAGTAGTGGTCCAATAGCACAAAATACCAAGTTTGGGTGGGTGCTATCCGGACTAGCAAAGACACAAAAGAACCCGCAACCCATTAATGTAGTCAACATGATATCTAGAAAAGAAGAGGATGAACAGCTGACAAAATTTTGGGCTGTGGAAGAACTAGCCGAAGAGAAACTATTTTCCGAAAACGAAAAAAGATGTGAGGAAATCTTCAACCAAACAACAACTAGAGACAAAAATGGAACCTATACTGTGAGGATTCCATTTAAGGATCAACCGGTAGAACTTGGGGAGTACAAAAATAAAGCGACAGCTAGGTTGCTGCAGCTCGAGAGAAAACTGGCGAAAGATGACCATCTCAGAACCGAGTATAAAAAGTTCATGAGAGAATATCTGGAGCTGGGACATATGGAGTTAGCTAAAGAGTGTGGAAATGGAAAATACTACATTCCACACCAAGCTGTGATAAAGGAAGACAGCACCACAACTAAATTAAGGGTGGTGTTTGATGCTTCTTGTAAAACTTCCTCGGGAGAAAGCCTTAACCAGAAAATGCTTAATGGACCCAGACTCCAAGAGGAATTATGGAGCATCCTGATAAGGTGGAGAATGCATAAAGTGGTGTTCACGGCAGACATTGAGAAAAGGTACCGACAGATCAAGATGCATCCAGAAGACCAGGAGTTCCAACGGATACTGTGGAGGTTTGAACCTAACCAACCCATACAAGAATATAAGCTTTCAACAGTAACGTATGGAACAACATCGGCGCCATATTTGGCAATAAGAACATTGCAACAATTGACAGCAGATGAAAGAGAGCACTATCCATTAGCCGCTGACTCCATTCTACGTCGATGATGTTTTGTCTGGAGCAGATTTGGTGGAAAAGGCGGTTCGTCTGCAAGAGCAATTGATTTTGATGATGAAGTCGGGTGGACTTACGTTAAGAAAATGGTCCAGTAACCACAGGTTATTAATTGAGTCCTTACCAAGGGATCTACAAGATAACGCCGATATGGAGCTAGCAAATGATGACACAAAGAAGTCGTTAGGAGTACATTGGAGTCCTAAGAAGGACGTTTTTCGATTTAAAGTAAACGTGGGCAGCATGAAAGTACCTACGAAAAGAAAAATATTGTCAGAAATAGCCAAATTATATGACCCGCTAGGTTGGTTATCTCCGGTCACCATAATTGCAAAAATGATGATTCAGGAGTTATGGATAAAAGATATAGACTGGGATAAAGAAGTGCCAGAAAAAATAAGAAAAAGGTGGGAATGGTTTCAGTCCAAACTAATGGATGTGGAAGAAATTAGAATTCCAAGATGGACCCATTACCAAGAAAACAAGGGGACGTTGGAGCTACACGGTTTCTGTGATGCCTCAGAAAAAGCGTATGGAGCCGTAGTATACAGCAGATGGATCCAGGAGGACGGCAGTATACGGATAGGCTTGTTGGTGTCAAAATCAAAGGTGGCATCAATAAAGATGAAGAAGACGCTAGCACGCCTTGAGTTATGTGCAGCGGTATTACTCACCAAACTGTTCAAGGGAGTAATCCAGAATCTCGGAAAATCCGACACAAGAATACAGGCGTGGACAGACTCCATGATTACATTGGCATGGATAAACGGAGACCCCTGCAGGTGGAAAAACTTTGTAGCCAACAGAGTAGCTACAATCAACGAAATTGTCCCAGCAACACAATGGAGGCATGTCGGGACGAAAGAGAACCCAGCAGACCTAGTATCCAGAGGCATAGACACATCAAAGTTAAAAGATATGGACATTTGGTGGAATGGACCTATCTGGTTGGCGAAAACTGAGGAAAATTGGCCAACCTGTTACGTACCACAAGCCACGTCCGAAGAAGCAAGGTCTAAGGGGCAGCTGACTTGTAATTTGGCAGTAGAGCCCAATAAAGAAGAAATCATTGAACGATTTTCATCATTGACCAGAATGCGTAGAGTGATGTCTTACTGTAACCGATTCATACACGCATGTAGGAAGCAAGACAGACCACAACGCGAATCGTTAACAGTTCAGGAGATGGACACAGTCATGATGCAAATGGTCAAAAGAACACAACTAGTAGAAATGGGAGAAGAGGTACGTTCTCTAAAGATGAAAAAAATCTGTTAATCAGAATAGCAATGTACTTAGTCTTCGGCCATTCTTGGATGAAGAAGGAATAGTTCGAGTGGGAGGCAGGATTCAAAACTCTCACCTGACGTTCGATCAAAAACATCCAATAATTATTCCCAGAGGCTGCACGTTGGCCAATCTCATTATTAGGAATGCTTACAGAGCTACGCTACATGGTGGAAATGGGGCAACATGGGCATTCTGTAAGAGAAAATATTGGATTATCAACGGAAAACAGATGGTTCGCCAGGTGATCCGTAAATGTCCAGTCTGCATCCGATACAAGGGAGAAACAATAACTCCAATTATGGAAGATTTACCGGCTGCAAGAGTAAATCCGTCACCACCCTTCACTCATACTGGAGTAGACTATGCAGGTCCGTTCCAGATAAGGGTATCCAAAGGAAGAGGCACAAAGTTATATAAAGGCTACATTGCGATTTTTGTGTGTTTCTCCACGAAAGCAGTACACATAGAGGTGGTCAGCGACATGACAGCAGACGCGTTTCTGGCAGCTTTTAGAAGATTCGTGTCAAGAAGAGGTCCCTGTGCTCACATCTATAGTGATAATGGTACGACCTTCGTTGGCGCAAGCAAAATCATCCAAGACAGCGCTGCGAATAACGGAACGCAATGGCACTTCATCCCACCATCATCTCCAAACTTCGGAGGGTTATGGGAAAGTGCAGTAAAATCGATGAAGCATCATATCAAGAGAGTAGTAGGAGAGGCCACACTTACATACGAGGAGTTGAGCACCCTTACCCATACCCAGCAGACCGAAGCATGCCTAAACTTCAGACCACTGTGGCCACTCTCGAATGATCCAGACGATATGGAGGCGTTAACTCCAGGACATTTCCTCATTGGTCGAGCATTGACAACTCCACCCAGTTCCCCTCCATATGATACCGTAATTAATGGCCAAACAAGATGGAAACTCGTGCAGAAAATGACAACTGATCTATGGAACAGCTGGTCAACCGAGTACCTCCAGAAGTAACAACAGCGACCCAAATGGAAAAGCGAAAAGAAAAATATACAAGTTGGCGACTTGGTATTGATCAAGGAAGACAACCTGTCCCCCGGGCGACGGCCGCTCGCCAGAATCGCTGATGTGCATCCAGCGGATGATGGCACTATAAGGGTAGTCACGGTAACCCAACCCGATAAAAGAATAATGAAAAGACCAGTGAGTAAATTGGTACCACTGGAAACGGAAGAAACCAAAAACAGAGATGCCGCACCAAACCAGTCACCAGTCAACCTCAGGAAGAAGAGTTGTTAGTTTGTGATGAGACCGCTTAGACCCCTTCCAGAAACTCCCCATGTTGCCCCCCGGCAATATGTTCAGGACTCTGAACAGGGTTTTGATATTTAGTAATAGATTTATTATTTAATAATATATACAAAGCAATGTCAAATACAAAGGTTCCATTTGTTTATACGAGACAAGTCCGAGGTAACTTCGGAAGGTAACATAAACAGAATGTAACTCATATTAGGATAAGATCAATGACAAAAAACGTGTAGATAAGGGAAACATTTAGAATAATAGTTGTATATAAACCAATTTTATAATCAATAAATCATCATTCAAGTATGGTCAATCGTTAATTTAACACCGTCGACTCACTCTGAACTTAAGCCTAGCTACAAACCTCTGAGGCTGGAGGTTGAGTGAGTCCCTAAATTGGAGTACAGCCCAGTCCACTGAAGCTGTTCGAAACATTCCAACATCTACGTATATTCCATAACATCCTAAACTCCAATCCAAATTTCCTGAAACCCCTATTAAATAAATAGTAATTCATAGAATTATTTTTTAATTTTTTAATATTTAAATTAATTTGTTTTATTGTTTTTAAACTAGGCCATCTATACGTTCGATTTCATTCTTAATTATAAAAATTAATCAATTTCTCTTATCTGTAGATATCAATACTAAAAATCTTTTTATTATTTTAACAAATTTTAAGTAATTTATTTAAATGTCCAATAGATGTCTGTACCTAAACTTATTTTTAAAATTTTTTATCAGTAAGCTATGTGTATGTTTATAATGTAGTCCGTGTTTGTTTTTAAATTTTTTGACTATTTTAGGTAAGCTTAACCAATTTGTAATTAGGTAATTTCCTTACATGTTTTTGTACTTCTAGCCTGAAGATGACCCTAAATTCAAGGGTTGAAACAATTGTAGCTATTTTTTATAAATAAAATGCTTCAATAAAAAACTTTGGAGTAGACATAATAATTTTTTAATTTTGACTAACCTGTATTGTTGCTTTATGAAGAGCAAAGGGTCAATCCCTGGTGTACTCAAAGTAGGTGTACAAAATCCCGAAACTCGAAAATTTCTTATAAAATAATTTTTAAAAACTATTTCCAAGTTTCTTCGTAGATATTTATTGTTTTTTGTTGAACACCCCCCAAATCCGCCGGTGCGTCACAGTGCGTAAACTAAATAGCACTCTGTAGTAGGGTAACTGGCATATATTTCTTTTAACTTAATACATTATTTTTATATAGAAAATGTATATCTAAAAAAATCATTTATCAAGCAATATTCATACAGAGTGCTATTTAGCCAGACAGCACATAATAACTAAATATCCAGGGGATATACTTTTTGGATATAGAGTATATACAGTGGATAGCCTGGATTGCCATTAGATGTCCCATGGACATCCAAATGTCCGCCTATGTCCAGATCCTGGCAGTATATCCACTGGATATGCACGCGATATCCAGCGGACATCTATTTTTTTAAACTCCCTAAAGTATATCCACTGTATATCCATTAGAGATCCATCATGGATATCCAGGATATCCATGATGGATATATAATGGATATCTAGTGGATATACTATGGGGAGGTTAAAAAAATAGATGTCCACTGGATATCTCGTGGATATCCTGTCAGGATCTGGATATAGGCGGACATTTGGATCTCTATGGGATATCTAATGGCAATCCAGGCTATTCACTGGATATACCCTATATCCAGAAAGTATATTCCCTGGATATCTAATAGTTATCATCAGTCATCGGCGAATTTCCAGTGCTCGCATAGGCGCCGCGTCGATTCTATCGTTGACGCGAGGTTTTAAATATTTACATTTTTATTTTCTTCAAAAAACACCATATTTACATATTTATAGTTAATATGTATATTCAATATTGTTGTGTGTAACAAATTAGTCGTCAAATGTTTCGATTTAGTGACCTTTATAAAAATTTCCCTCATAATTCGGCAAAATTATTTCGTGTTTATTTTCAACGTTGATGAGTCATAACTGAATTTATTCCGATTAATGGTTATCATGTGCTGTCTGGGTAGTTTACGCACTGTGACGTGCAATTCGTATTCTCTCATAAAACGGTGTGTATTTTGTTTCAAAAAATTTTGGCTCCCCACTGGGATTTTCAAAGGTCGGCGCCTTTGCTTATTGCGCTTTAGCCTCGAGTGTGTATTAATATAAGTCCCTCCTACCCCCCCATCTTAGAAACATTTTTTTTTATTATTATTAAAACTTGGTGCCTCCCAGTCCGCACAAATTCATGGCAGGTACATAGCAGGTACATAACCACTGTTCTATGTGATGTTGCAGCCATGTAGTTTTTATAGTCCATGTACAGTCCTTGGACTTTAACAATTCCGCCTCAAATTATGTATCAGGTACATAACATGTAACATATCAGCTACATACCAGGTACATAACATGTTATATAACTTTTGCAATATGGATGAGAGGTATCAGCCATGTCGTTTTTATACTCCTTGATATGTAGCAGAAACATACCAAATACATCATAAGTTATCCCTTGCCATATGGATGAGAGGTATTTAATACATTAAAATTATATGGGTGATATGTAACATGGATGTTTAAATTCCCCCGTACCCCCGTTGAACGGCAAATATAAACTTCCAATTTCGAATAGGTAAATGATACACAAATATGAAATACATATTTGTGTGCCACTTACATATTCGAAATCTAAAGTCGATATCTATCGCTGTATACAGCGTCCGGTCGAAGTCTTAATTTTGTTTATTTTGCAAAAATAAAAATATATCTTAAACTAACACTCGGTTGTCCTGCCAGGTATACATACAAAAAATTAAAACTACATCCCAGTCCGCACATACATGGATGCAACATCACAAAGAAAGATTTTTTAGGTAACAAGTGCCATATTACATGAGACGTAACATACATATGTATGCTACATAACATGCCCTATAATAGAAAGATTTTTTAAGTTGCATGTGCCATATTACATAAGATGTAACATACATATGTATAATACATAACATGCAATATTGCATGTTATGTATCATATATATGGTATGAAAACATACCAGATACATAAAATGTTATGAATTCACCATATGTAGGTACAGGTTAATAATAATCCGATCGACTTGAAATGTTCAGGAATAATCAAGTTTTCCGAGGTGAAGATCCCTATTATTTTTGAAAGTAAACCCACCAAAAACAAAAAAGTTATGGAGGGATAAAGTTTAAAAAAAATCGAAAAAAGCTGAAAGAATATTCCTATTTTTTTCAGGAAAAATTACTTTTATTATAAAAATCAATTCTACAAAAACAAATAAAAACAAATTAAAAATTTTGAAAAAAAAGTTTTTTTGAAAACTTTTTTTGAAAAATTTAATTTATATTTTTTTCAATAATTTTTCGTTTTTCAAAAATCTTAAAAAAAACATATTTTTTTTATTTTTTATGATTTTTTTTTAATATTGCTTGTTTAAAACTTCAGTTTGGTTGGACTCGGATAAATCTCACAAATAAGTTAACTAAATTTACTTTTTTAAAGTTATTTTGGAAATCGACAAATTCCCATAAGCGTTGAATACGAGTATCCGCATTCGTGGTATAACTAATTATGTAATATCTTGTAAAATACAGAAATCAGAGATGTGATTTCAATGGAAATAGAAATTAGAATTTTGAAGTTCCCGCCAAGCAATCTAGCCTACATCCTTTGACCAATTATTGGTCAAATTATAGTAGTAGAGTATGGCGTCATAATTAATCGTTGTGGAAATAGTGTTTTTGTGTTTGCAAAAGCTATTTTTTGAAGAGTGTTTTATGATAGGTTAGTAATAAAACTAAGTATTAGTTTATTCAAGTTTTATAATCTACATAATCGTAATACTTTTTTTAAAATTAACCTCAAAATAAGATTTCAAATTATAATGGATTATACTTTTTTAGTAAAATGGAATATGCAGTTGTGTCGTTTGTTGGAAATGATGACGTCAGTGACATCACATGGGATGGATGATGCATCCCAACACAAAAAATGTTTCCCAATTAATTGCAAAAAAAGGTACCTATTACCTATAAAAACGAACAGATAAAATAAATGGAGAACATTTGAAGTCATTGTGGTATGTTAATCTATATTCATGGTTAAGCCGTTTGCTGAGAATTATCAGGTTCTATGTGACAGCTTTGATGAAAAAGAGATGTACTTTTTTTATTTATTTATCCTCAAGGAGTTGGGATCCCTACTGTAAAAGGCTGAGTGTACTGGAAGAAAACTAAAACTTGTTCTAAATGTATTTTGCGAGCTAAATCTCCTGCGAAATCTTGTGTACAACCCTCGCGAAATCTTGCGAAATTCCCCAGAAATTTTAAATATTTAACATGTTGGCTACCATGAGAGTCACCAGGAACTCTCGGTATTTTTTTACATTGGTACCACGTGTATTAGGGAACGTTCAAGTATTATGTAACGCAAATTGTACCAAAATTAATACACTTCATACCCCGGTTCTCGCGTTATTTAAGGCTGAGAGAGTTCATATTTTGGCTACCCCCCTAACACACCCCCTATTAGGGGGGTAGCCAAAATATGAAATCTCTATAATCTATAATAACGCGAGAGCCGGGGTATGAAGTGTATGAATTTTAGTACAATTGAGTTATGTAATAATTGAATGTTCCCTCACCGGCTACTCTCAGTAGCATAGGTTAACATCATATTGTAACTCTTAAACTGCCGAAACAAAAGCATCCATATTATAGGTGTGGTACACCAGAAGTACTACTTATGTCATATTTCAGTAAGACGCGGTAATATTGGTGGAAAAGTTGTAAAAAATGTTTTATTAATATCACAGCTACACAAACTAAAGTTGGATCTCCGACAGACTCTACTAGTCAAATTCTATGTATTTTGAGCCACTGAATCCGAGTCGGAGTTTAAAAATTGGGTCCCATTTTCAAAATAAACTTAAAAAAACATCCTTTTTGTACTTTTTCGCTAGTTTTTTTGAGGTCTTTTTAAAAACTTTTAAATTTCGACTGCAGATTAGCATTCAGCGGCTCAAAATATATAGGAATTGACTAGTCGAGTCCGTTGGAGTTCCATTTTTTTTTTGTGTGGCGCTGTATTTATTTTATTCTTAGAGATTTTGAATGAATTATTTTTTTGTATGTAATTAACGCAAAAACGTATAATATATATACTAAGTATATTATAGTTGAAAATGTAAAATGAATTATTTAGTTTCTTTTTTAGAATTTGCGAGAAATCTTGCGAAATCCCGCAAAATATTGCAAAATCCCGCGAAATCTTGCCAAATCCCGCGAAATCTTGCCAAATCTTGGGTAATGCAAAATTTGGTGTACGCGAGTTTGTATGAGATTTACCCCTCGATATTTTGCATTATTACGTTTTTTTTTTAATTTTAAATTTTTTTTTTCAGATTATGTTTATTTTATTATACGTTTTAAAAAAAATGTACAAACAGTCACCTTTTTTAAAATATATATTATTCAGAATATGTAATATCCCAGTCCGCACAAATTCATGGCAGGTACATAGCAGGTACATAACCACTGTTCTATGTGATGTTGCAGCCATGTAGTTTTTATAGTCCATGTACAGTCCTTGGACTTTAACAATTCCGCCTCAAATTATGTATCAGGTACATAACATGTAACATATCAGCTACATACCAGGTACATAACATGTTATATAACTTTTGCAATATGGATGAGAGGTATCAGCCATGTCGTTTTTATACTCCTTGATATGTAGCAGAAACATACCAAATACATCATAAGTTATCCCTTGCCATATGGATGAGAG
>CAUEHQ010000505.1:0-20653 GCA_958510825.1 Brachypterus glaber
CTATCATCGTGATCATTGTTACATTCGCCTAATACAGGTGGCGACACTTGTTTTAAAATGGCTATCATATCGTCTTTAATAGCAATTTGTTGTTTTAGTGAGGTTATGGTTTCTTGAAAACAGTCGATAATTATGTTTTTATGATGTAATAAGTCCCTAAGGTAAATTACCTCAATCAATCCGTTGGCTACGTCCGTGTCTATTCCTTTCAACTCTTCAATTTCGCTCTTTGAGATCACAGGATTTTCATCTTCGTTGGCTGGTTTGCAGCAGTTTATTTGTGACGCGTCGATGACTTCAATGCCCTTTTGCAATTGTACACAACTAAAATGTGATAAGGTGGCACAATTAACACATCTTAAGCCATTAAGTGCAGTTTTTTTGCACCTAATGCAGGATTTTTGTTCACTGAAATTTCGATCACCGTTCTTGTCCGCCATCTTAATATAGTTTGTTGGTTCCTACCTTTACAAAAAAATTGGATATTTTACGAAAAAATTGGAAATTTCATGAAAAAGTTGTTAATTTTGTAACTAAATTATTTATATTATTACACAAGATTTTTTTACTTTACTAAAATAAATAAAATATAAACGATATATTTTTTTACATTCTGGTAAAATAAATTTTTTCCAAGAGCAGCAATTTCTAACTTTTTTGATTCCAAAAAAGTCAAAGAAAGTCAATTTATGAATATAAAAGTTGAAAGTTTTATATAAACACACCTTTTCACAAGACAAATTAAACATTTGGACTTTTTGTAACGGAAAACTTGTAAAACGAATTAAAAATATAGAAGTTGTATATTTCACAAAAAAAGTTGTAATTTTTATCAATTAAAAATATCTTGGTTTACACCTGGACCCTGATCTAAATTGGAACTCTCAAGTTAATGTTTTGGCGAGTTCCTTATCAAAAAGCGTATTTGTTTTTCGATCACTTGTGAGGATGGTTTCTTTTGAGGTATTAAAAGCTGCGTATCATGCCCTATTTGAGTCCAAAGTAAGTTACGGACTGGTGGCCTGGGGAAGTGCCTCCGGCATAAATAGAATCTTTAGCATACAAAGAAGGTTAGTGAGAGTATTGTGCAATTTAAGTTATAGGGAGAATGTTATAGCAAAATTTACCGAACTAAAAATATTAACAGTTCCGTCTTTATTTATTTATGTATCTCTGTGTTATGTTAAAGAAAATCTTACTAATTACTGGCAGCAACTTGACATACATGAAAATAGTACTCGTCTAGCTGAAAATATCAGATTACCAAAATTTAGACTTGAGAGTAGTAAGCTTGGTTTTAACTACTCCGGACCAACTTTTTTTAATAAATTGCCAAAGAAATTTAGTAACCTTCCCCTAAAGCAGTTTAGGATTAAAATTAAAGAGTTTTTAATTGGTAGAGCCTTTAACAGTACGAAAAAATTTTTAGAGTATCAATTTTAAATATTGGCTGTGTATAATATGCATTTTATCTTTTTATTTATTTTAGGTTATGTTTTGATTTTCAAATCTATTTTAATATTTTTTTTGTATAATTTGACATATGTAAACCTAGTATCACGAATAAATTACTATTACTATTACTATTACTATTACTATTACTATTACTATTACTATTACTATTACTATTACTATTACTATTACTATTACTATTACTATTACTATTACTATTACTATTACTATTACTATTACTATTACTATTACTATTACTATTACTATTACTATTACTATTACTATTACTATTACTATTACTATTACTATTACTATTACTATTACTATTACTATTACTATTACTATTACTATTACTATTACTATTACTATTACTATTACTATTACTATTACTATTACTATTACTATTACTATTACTATTACTATTACTATTACTATTACTATTACTATTACTATTACTATTACTATTACTATTACTATTACTATTACTATTACTATTACTATTACTAAAGTTGTCAATAACCTTGTGGTTAGTTATTTATATTTTTTTTCAATGTTTCAAAAACCCAACTTTTATTATTTTTATATGAACTAAAATTATGTAATGAAAATGTATTTATGATGAACTTTTGTCCGCAATCAGCAAGGAAAATAAGTGCGGATTAAAGTGCCTTTTTTGGATGAATCTTTACGCTCTCGACGGAAACAACATAAAAAAGTTTTCCACCCTGAAAATTTCTATACATGGTAATATAGTTTGGCTTATTTTTAAATATTTGAGCACACTGTGCGGTATGTTATCATGACCCAATCGGCTTCCAATTTTGTGTGCATCGTAATAATATCGATTCTATTGCATATTTTTTTTTTTCACGAATGACACATCACACGACCTCCATTCCATAAAAAATATTTCTTACGCCACCATACCCACTTTTGGACAGCCCCTTATAAAAAAATCTCGTACACATTTATTCTGATCCTCTATGAAAATATTGATGTTATGTATAATTATTTAGGTCAAGATTAGCAAAATAAATATATGTTTATTTGTTTAACATGTATACCGATATCCCAAATTTTACTTCCGTTATTTTAAAAGATAGAAACTTAATTAAAAAAACATATTAGATGGGATCATAAGTACTTTTAAATCCCACACGAAAACATGCCCCTTATAAGCTCACCCTCTTGGGACCACCTCAAACTTTTTTTTTCAAATAGCAGTTTTTTAGTGATTTTGAAATAACTCAAAATTTTTAATTTAACGGTGTATTACACGTTATAGTTACCCTAAGGGTAATTGTATTTTTTTCTATTTTTTTAATATTTTTAAAAAAGATGAGTATTAAAAAAAAATGAAAAAAAAAATGTTTTCAAATTTTTTTTTCTTTTTTTTTAAAAATAGTTCTTTTTTTAAATAAAACATTTTTAAAAAGAAGTTCAATTTTTTCCAACAAAAAAAATTTTTTTAGGCTTCTTCCCCTTAGGGTAAATACAAAGTGTAATTCACCGTTAAATTCAGAATTTAAAGTGCTTTCAAAATCACTAAAAAACTAATATGGTGCTATTTGAAAAAAAAAAATGTTTGGGGTGGTTCCAAGGGGATGAGTTAATGGGGGTGTATTTTGGTAGGTGATATAAAAGTACTTTTGATCCCACTCAATATGTTTTTTTTAATAAGTTTCTATCTTTAAAAACAACGGAGATATTGGCCGGGAAGTAAAATTTGGGACACCCGGTATATAAAACATTTTTACTTAGGTACTTACTTTATTTAGTTTTCTCACCCAAAACCAAAAACTCATTACAGTGTGGCACAGATGACATTTTAAAGAATGTTCATTGGGTGACACTAGCGTCTTCAGAGAGGCACTAGTAACACAATTTATACCTTACGCGAGGGAAGTTATGTCACGCTTACCGTTTTATACATAGAGCATCGACTGCCAAATCTATCGAGTCATTGACATATAGTATAACAGTCTAGCCAACAAAAGTTCACACGCAAGCGCAGATCCTTTCGTTTAACCCCTTCTCAAAAGTATCAGTTGATGAAACTAATCTAAAATAGGGAGACTAAATGAAATAACATTAAAATTTGCTCAAGGGCTTAACAGGAATCTAGTAATTTTCACAGAGTCAAGTTTTTCCGTAAATTAGCACTACTGATGTAATAGAACCAACATACCGTCGAAATATTCCAGGGATATGAAATATTTGCCATGACACTGGCTCATCCAGAGGTCTGTCAAGTTTTTCAGGCAATACAGGTATATAGAAGCAAAACCTATGTATTTGCTGCGGTGGCTTTGCTGTGGTTTTTAAGATATTAACAATTAAAGGTCAGAAAATGTCTATTTTTGCACATTTTTGCATACCAGTAAGTAAGTTTTTTATTGACAATCAAAGTAACCATCTTGTAGGAAATTAAAAAAAAAACCTTTAAAATGGCTTTACATGTCGATAGGATGATTTGTTGCTTAGAAAACTGCAAAAAACGATCAAAATTTGCATATTATTCAATAAACAATATATTTTGCAAAAATCAACCTACGACTTTGTTATTGTGTAAAAAGTTTCGTCTTATAGTACTTAATATGTGGTTGAAATTTCAGAACGATTCATTCAATAGTTTTTGTAAAATTGCAATTGTTTATCCCAGAGATGTTTTTTTTGCAATAATATTATGCGTTTGGGTAATTTATACTTTAATATAGAAAATATTGTTATAAATAATCGATTTTTATTCAATTTTTTGTAAAAAAAAGTAGTTGTGAATTTAAAAAAAAAGTGACTAACTTTGCCCCATATTAACCTAGAAAAATCTTTTTTTTTCTAAATTCGTGTAAAAATGCCAGCTTTTCGAATATAAAAAAATCATTCTTCTAAAAGACAAAGTTATTCAAATTGTTTATGCTAAAAATGACAGTGTTTTTGTAACAAGATTTTGCACTGCTAAAAATTGTTTTTTTTTTAATTAATAATTTCTTTTGATAAAACAACTCTTCCCCTTTCAAAAGATACCCGTAGAATCATTATATCTTCATTATTGTACGCATAATATAATTGCAAAAAAAAACATCTCTGGGATAAACAATTGCAATTTTGAAAAAACTATTGAATAAATCGTTCTGAAATTTTAACCACATATTGAGTACCATAAGACGCAACTTTTTACACAATAACAAAGTCAAAGGTTGATTTTTGCAAAATTTATTGTTTATTGAATAATGTGCAAATATTGATCGTTTTTTGCAGGTTTTTAAGCAACATCATCTTATCGACATTTAAAAAACGCAATTTTGAAGGTTTTTTAATTTCCTAAAAGATGGTTACTTTGATTGTTGATAAAAAACTTACATTTTTTACTGGTATGCAAAAATGTGCAAAAATAGACATTATCTGACCTTTAATTGTTAATATCTTAAAAACCACACCAAATCCACCGCAGCAAATACATATCCCTGTACTAAAAGTCCGACCGTCCAAACATCCGAGCGTCCGTTTTATTTAGGTCGATTCTGAGTTCTTAAAAGTGACAGAAACGTTGTTCAATACTGTTATTTTTTCTTCGTAAAATGTTAAAATAGGTCAATTATTAGCTAACGATGCCAGTTATTTTTACTGTATATTATTCAACCATCGTATAATAATTACTATTAATCAATCACGGTGAATTTATCGACGAGCCGATAGGTGTGGCGTAATCACCCGAATAACTAATAGCTATTATACGCTCGTTGACTAATATACTATATTTACTGGCTTCGTTAGCTCAGATTTGATCTATTTTAACCCTCCAATACCCGCACGCATCTGACAGATGCAGGCTTTACAATTTTTAAGGTCGAGGGCTAACGTTAACAAGTAATCTTTGGCCGTTTCTTGCCTTGTTACAGGTTTTTACTGTGTGATGCCACGAAATTAAGTCAGTTAAGCTGTTATATTAGTCCTTTGTATCTATAAAACTCATATATCGATGGTCTAGCGTACAAAGGTGCTAAGTACGTAAGGTTTCCCTATATACTTTGTACGCTAGACTATCGATATATTCTTAAATTATGCAACAACAATGTGTCAAAATTGTTCAAAACCAATTAACTAAATAATATTTTTTTTATTTAAAATGTTAAATTTGATTTTTGTTTATGAAAAAAAATTGCTCTTAATTTTTTTCTTCTAGTTTAGTTTTTTTTTAGTTTAGAATTTTTATTTCGGTTTATGTATTATTATAACAGTAAACGATTTTTAATTAATATAAAGTTTTTTTCTTAATAATAAACAATATAAAAATATTAAAAAATAATAGTTTTATTGACTTCAATCCTTATTTTATACAGAATATAAAAAAAAACGTTTTTTTGCTTAATGCATCTGAGAGGCTCAATGCGAGTACTAACGTCGGAAAAAGGGTGCGGGTACTGAAGGGTTAATCTTTTTACGAAGAAAAAAACAGTCTTCCACACAGTTTGTGCCACTTTGTTCAGCGTGCCGAAATCTATAAAAAATATATTTTTTACACAGGTCTGGTATCTTTAACTCAGAATCGACCAAATGTTAGCCTTTTACACACACACCGTTTCTGTAATTTTAAAGGTCGGCATCGTGTGCAGCATGTCCAAATCTATAGGAAATTATATGTTTTATACGTTTGCACGAATGGGCCAAAAACTGCCTATTTTTAACATGGTTTAAAGACTTTAATATGGAACTTAAATGAACAATTAATATTATAAAAGTCGCACATAAAAAATTACAAACTTTGCCACAAAAGGTGTTAACATTATGAAAATCACCAGAATTGTAATGCAATTTACTAATACTGCTGTGAAAGGCTGAAACATCCTATTCAACTCGCGTATAGCGTTAAGATTTAACGATATTTGACAAATTGCTTTGAAATCTTGCTGTGATGTTTTATGTTAAGAGATAGTTAGAATATCGTGTTGATGGTTACAATATATTTTTACTTGAAAAGTACAAATTTTGTCAGATGGCACGGTGTGCCTTAAATAAAGTCAAATGGAAAGTCAAACCACCCCGGATCTTTTAATCTTAGGTTGTTTTTGGAACATTGCCAAACAGTTTTTAACAAAAATTGAAATTGCGCACGAAGCGGTTTTTAAATAAAGTCATTCTTCTTCTTCTTCTTCAAATTTTTCCTGACATCCCAATACGGAGTTTTTTCTATGACACACCCTGTAGCATAGGGAACGTTCAAGTATTACGTAACGCAAATTGTACCGAAATTCATACACTTCAACCCCGGTTCTCGCGTTATTATGGATTATAGAGATTCCAAATTTTCATAATGTAAAAAATAAGACGACCCTTATTTTGAACATTAACAAAGTAGGCGTGTGAATGGTCGTGATTATAATAAGTATCATGGGTAGTACTTATGCTATAGGGTGTGTCATAGAAAAAACTCCTCATTGTGATGTCAGGAAAAACTTGGAGAGGAAGAAGAAGAATGACTTTATTTAAAAACGGCTTGTTGAGCGATTTCAATTTTTGTCAAAAACTGTTTGGATTTGTCCCAAAACCAACCTAAAATCAAAAAATTCGGGGTGGTTTGACTTTCCATTTAACTTTGTTTAAGGCACACTGTGATGGAACATTTCAGCTTTGCACAGCTTTGAATATAAAGCTGTAGAAGTTTAAATTGGTTAGAATGTCATATAATGTTAGTAAGTAAGTAAGTATTTATTTTTTCTTTAGACATACATTAATATTTTATACTTAATTATTACATTTTTTTGGAACACTCTAAGCAGAGCTTGTATTGTGTTCCAAATAAGAACTTACACTATATTATATAATAATAGTAAATAATTACACTTTAACAAAAAAAAAACTTATATAAATAAATTAATTGATTGTTTTTAATTTGATAAACATTAATACTATTTTTAATTTAATTTATATATTTAGGTTTAAATATATTTCCATTTTTTTATATACATATTTTTTTACATATTTTATATATTTTTCCATTCCAAATTTTAAATGCCTTATAATTATTCTTAGTTATTTTTTTTATCATTTATTTATAGATATAGAAAACAGTATCCATGATAACACAAGATTAGGAGTACAAGTGAAAAACAGCGAAAGAAAGGAGAAACAATGCGACAAAAACTCAAGGATAAAACTTTTTTGGATTCAGCATTATAAAATTATAAATTTCTTTTTTAAATATATTCTTTTTAGGAGATAAGTCTTTTATTTTATAACGTTAAAAAATTTTGGCCCAAGGAAATTTAGGAATCTTTGGCTATGGGTTAAACTTACTTTATGAGTTAAAAGGTTATTTTTTATATTTGCTCTCGTGTTATGCTGATGTGATATAAGATTAAAATTTTGTTTTTCTTTATTCACAAAAAGAATAGCTGCTTTAGCATAAATGAGACGAATATTTAGCAAATTAGTTAACTTATAAAGATCTTCTGTCGGATATCTCTTATCTTTTTTATATGCAACTTTTATAATATAATTTTGAGTGACTTGTAGCTTATTTAAAGCATTTTCATACAAACCCTCCCAAACAACAATTCCATATTGTAATATAGACTCAACCAAGGCTTTATACATCATTTTTAAAACAGTTGTATTAAGGTAGTTTCTAAGTTGGTAAAAGATATAAATGGTTTTTCGAATTTTTGTATTAATATACTCAGTATGGGCTTTCCAATTAAATTTTTTATCAAGGACAATTCCTAAATATTTTGTTTTGTTTGTAGGTTTAATTATTACTGAACAGTTACAGTTATTATTTTGTTCTAAACATTCATGTGAATGAATTTTTAAATCGTGGTTGGTTTTTGCTCCTGAAATTGAATAGGTAATATACGTGGTTTTTTCGTAATTTAATGTTAATAAGCTGTTATCCAACCAACAGTTAACAGTGCTCAGTCCAATAGAAGCTAGTTTGTAAACGTTAAGCCAATTTTTGGCCTTAAAAAACAGCACTGTATCGTCTGCGTAAGAGATGATCTTACAATTAATGTTTAAATTAGTTAGTTCATTAATGTATATTAAAAAAAGTATTGGGCCAAGCACTGTTCCCTGTGGTACACCAGTTTCAATATTTAGAGGGTCACTTAAGGTGTTATTAAATTTAACATATTGCTTCCGATCCTGCAAATAACTTTTTAGAACTTCAAGTGCCATACCTTTAATACCAACTTGTTCTGCCCTTTTTAACAAAATTTTATGTGATACCGTATCAAAAGCCTTGGCTAAGTCTAAAAACACAGCTAAACATTTTTCATTTTTATCAATAGACTCATATACATCCCTCATAAGTTGGTATATTGCTAATTCTGAGTTTTTATTATTTCGAAAGCCATATTGATTTTCGGATAGGATTTCTAAAAATTCTAGTAGTCTGCTTTTCAAACATTTTTCAAACAACTTAGCTATATTTGATATCAAGGATATGGGCCTGTAGTTTGCAATTTCTAAACGACTTTTTGATTTGTGAATAGGGATTACTATACTTTCTTTAAAAACCTTTGGAACTATACCAGTTTTAAAATTTTTCAATGAAAGAATGAACATATTTTATAGTTTTTGTTGTTATGCCGTATTTACCCGGTGAGCAATTGTTTTTAAGTTCAAAAATTTTTTCTCTTATTTCATTGAAGTTTATATTTTTTAAAAGAATAGATGCGTTATTTTCCTTGTTTTTGCTATTTATTTTTAGTTTGTTAGGTTTAAGTTTATTTGCCATGTTTTTACCTATATTTATATAATAGTTATTAATTTCATTTGCAGCTAGCTTGTCATTATTTAAAATAATTCCATTTTGATTTTTAATTGTAATTTTTTCCCCTGAGCTCTTTTTATTTTTGATACTTTTAATAACTTGCCAAACTTTTTTTGTATTTGTACCCGCTTTTTTAACTTCATTTGAATAATAATCACTTTTTGCTTTTTTCAGTAAAGTGTTTACCAAATTTCTATATGTTTTATATTTATTTTCTAAGAGAATATTATTTTTATTTTTTTCCCAGTCTTTTTTTAACTTGTTTCTTTTATCAATAGATTTTATTAACCCTGATGTAATCCATTCTTTTATTTTTTTAAATTTATTTGTTACAGTGGTAGTTTTTGTGCAGGTTTGAATATAATCTTTTAGGGTATTTATAAAGTTTTCAGATATTAATTCGATATTATCTAAATTATAAATGGGAGGCATAGCGTAGTGGCTAGCGCGTATGCATAGCAAGTCTACTATCGTGAGTTCGATTCTCACTGGCGCCGATTCGCCTTTTTCAGTTAATTAATAATTGAAATTTGGCGAAGGCGATAAGTGAAACGGACACTCCCTAGAAACTGGTTCGAAAGTCAGTATAAGCCGGTGGTTCCCTCTACTACTAGCCCACACAAGTCCTGGACTTAGGGGATGCTTAATTAAGTAGAATAGTACGAGGTTAAACAAACATGTAATGTAATGTAATGTAATAAATATTTTCCCAATTCTCATTTTTTAATAATTCCTTAAGTCTTAAATAGTTAATTTCTGTTTTTGTGTAGGACGTACAGTTTGTCTTTTTAAGGCAATTAAACTCGATTTTAGCTAATATCGTTTTGTGGTCAGTTATGGTACTATTATATATTGCAGAAGTTATATGGAAAATATTAGGATTTGTTTTAATAAAAATATGGTCCAGGCAAGTTTCTGATTCCTTGTCTATTCTCGTGGGTTTATTAATATAGGATAAGTAACCAAAAGAGGCTAAAATATTATATATATATATATATCTATTTATTATAATGTCTTCCTGATTGAGAATATTGAGATTTATGTCACCAATGATCATATTTAAAGTTTCCCCCGAGTTTCTTATAATATAATTAGTAAAGTCATCTAAAAATTGCATTTGTTGTGGATAAGATTTTAGAGATGGCGACCTGTAAATACTTGTAATGCCAAAAGATTTACCTTGATATTCAAAAATAGTTTTAGAAAAAGTTACATTATTACTTGTAAAATGTTCAGTTGTGCTGTAAATCTTATTTTTTATATATATATATATATAATTAACCCATCGTTTTGATTATAAGTTGCATTGTTATAAAACAGTTTAAAATTTGTAATATTAAATCTATCAATATCGGTTTGTTGCCAACATTCACTCAAAACTATGATATCCAAGTTAACTGTTCCCAAAGATTCTATCAGTATAATAAGTTCATCAAAATTTTATTTAATACTGCGAATATTTAAATGTAATACGTTAATACCTGTTTTTGTAGACAAAAAGTTTTTTGTTTCTTCACTATTATTAAATTCCGAAGTGTTTATCTCATTATGCTCTCCAATCTCCGCTAATAATTCATCAGTAATCATTCACAACTACCTTGTGCTAACTCAGGAGCTGTCTACCTAGAAAAGTAATACTAATATATATATATATATATATATATATATATATATATATATATATATATATACATACATATACACATATATGCACATGCATATACACATACATACATATTCATTAAGTTAAAACAAAGATTAGTATTTACTTAAGTATTTTAAACTTTAGTAATAATAATTTATTTTTTTTTTAACATAAAGCAGTTTTTTATAATGAAATTAAAAGAAAATTAAAACCAAAATTAATTCAAATCAAAAGGAAAAGAAAAACAAAAAATTGAAAATATAGAAATAGAAATGATATAGCTAATCTTTATAGAAATGAGTAGTTCCGTTAAAGTTAAATAATATTTGCCCATTTTTAGACCAAACTTTTTTAAGTCCATATTTTTCGACCGCCTCTTGATATTGTTTTAGTCTGGTGTGTGTTAAGTCCTCTTGAATTGTCTGCCCTGATCCTTTTAAATGTTTCTTTTTTTCAAAAACTATATTTTTCGTTTTGAATGCTGTAAAACTCACAAGGACGCCTCTGACTTTATTATCCATTGGTTTGCCAACACGGTGACATCTATCGATATCGGACTCTGATATATTGATTTGCAGTTTTGTATTTAAGAAATCCACCACCTGTTCAGCTATATTTTCGGTTTGTCTCTCTGCTAAACCGAAAATTCTCAAATTTTTTGCTCTCGTGTATTGCTCGATGTTATCAGTTTTTTTGCTTTGTTTATGTTCAATTTCACTGATTTTTTCCTTCAATATCCTATTTTCCTCCTTCACTATTTCTAACTCTCCTTTCATATCATCCACTTGCCGTTTTAGATTTTTACACACTGTTTCTGCCAATTTTTCGCTGATAGTTTTTATAAAAGTTGGATCTGCGAATACGTTTTGTATCACAGTCTCCACATCGCTTTGAAAACTTTTCGTAATCACCATTTTTTAAAAAATTTCCACTTAGATTTCACGAAAAACTAATGCACAGTAGTGTACTTTTTACTTAAAGTAGATTTTACTAATAAATCTTTGTTTTCACACTATAAAATTACGATTTAAGTAGCAGCGCCAAAACACACAACTAGTTGGAAGTCGCCATCTTTCTTGACTTTTTAAAGGTAGAATATACATTTATTTCATAAATTAAGTTTTTGTCGGATTAATTAGGATTTCATGTCATGTTTCTTTGTCCGATAAGATATTTCTAAGCTGAAACGGCAGAATAAATGATCACTAATTGAATTTTTGAATTTTATTTTTGTTATAATTACTAAATACAGTTTTGATTTACATCAACTAAGCCTTGTATATTTTTGTCAAGCTAGTTTCGTCTATTTACACACTGTGCGTCCGAACGTCAGACCGTCCAAACGTCCTAGCGTACGACCGTCTGACCATCCGACATTCCAAAGGTCCGATGGGCCTGGTATCAAACGTCCGTCCGCTCAAACGTCCGACCGTCGGATATAAAACCTTGCTTCGAGAGACGTACAAAAAATTAAATGTTTTAATTTTTTTACTATCGCAAGAAGGATCTGGATCTAAATTAAAACATATGATATAAACATCATTTACATTGATTAACATGACAACTGCAAACTAGGTTTTTATATTAAAGTTTTTTGCAATGTAATATTTTTGCGAGATGAAATTAAATAAATATTGCATGAATATGAATAATCTAAATTTCTTTCTAAAATAAATTTTATCGGGTAATTTAATTTTAGAAATTTAAATGGCTTTTAAAGAACAAGAGATATTTTTAAACCACTTACATTTTATTTCAATATAAAATTTTTGCGAAATGTAATTATATGAATATGAACATAATATCAATTTGTAAATCTAAAATGAATTTTGTCGGGTAATTTAATTTTAGAAATTTGAATGGCTTTCCTAAATTAAGAGATACCATTTATATAGTCGGATATTGGAATTTTCCGCTCTGGTAAACACAATAAAGTTAATTTAAAACGGTAAAATGTAAAACAATAATGCTGCTTCCCTAACATTATAGGCTTCAAACGAGAGGTAGATCTCGATGATTACGTAATCGATTACTGCCACTTCGTAATTACGCCGAGTTGTCTACCCCTCAGCTGCAACTTCCCAAAATATGTGGGCAAAAAAAGGGAACATAGATTTTATGAAAATCCAACTTTTATATCTAATGTTAATTTAATTTCGGAAATAACCCTTAGTAGTAGTTATATATGAGTAGTCCACTTGCAAAACTGCCTAAGTTACATCCCTATGAAAATTGAGATAATGGCATAATAGTATAATATAAATAAATCTATAATTAAAACTGTTTTTTATGCAGAAAAAAATCATTCCCTTTGGTGCAAAAGAGAGTGAAAAATCTTGTACTCCTGCAAAAGGTACTAAGTTACACAAGAATTCACCTGCAAGTTAAAATCCACTTGCAAACAGTGCGAAGTTAAAATTAGCCCAGTCACATATGTACGATAACTTAAGAACGCTTTAAGTTAGAGACTTGAAATTTGGGATACAGGTATGTTAACAAAAGTTCTCGCTCGGGATTGTTTTTGGTGATCATTGGGATGCGGCAAGGGGGGTAAATGGAGAAATCAATTTAACAAAAATTTGAAAATTGCTATAGGGTAAAACCCCCAATCGTTGGCACTCCGCTAATTATTGGCACTGGAGTGATATTTTCGTTTATATAAAAAAATTCTCTATTGGTACCTTAATCTAACTTTATTTTTTACGAAGTGGCAATATTGCTAAATATTATACTTTAAATGCAATAAACTTATTTTTCCCCCCCTGGGCAGTAGAATCTCAGCAGTTTCGTGTAAACTACGTAAGTGTGAATTTTTAAGGTTTATGCTAAGGAATTGCTTTAAGTAGAAGGTTAATAAAAGATGTTTATTGATGGACTTACTATTTTTTCTCTATAATTTTAATAAGTATATGCATTCTACTTATTAATTAGCCTTAAAACTTTATTTTTCTTTGCATTTTTATTTAATTTCGACGGTGCTAACAATTGGTATACAAAATTAAACTAAATTCTAAAAATTGGCACAGGTGCCAATAATTAGCCTCTTTAGTAAAAATCCTATTCCAATTATTGGCAACCAGTTAAAATGCTAAATTGATAGAATAAATTAAATTAAATTGAATATATTTATTACTTGTACGGTTAAATATACATAGGTATTGCCACATATGATATAAGACAAAACCAAATGCATATTTTAAAGCGAATGGGCTATTATACAAAAGATACAGTTGTTGCTAAAAATCTATTTCAAATAAATGAGTTCTAAACAGGGTTTAATGAAAAACTTAGAGTTTTTCCTCAATGCATATGAACTTATATAAATGTTACACTTAATTTTGTCTATAAACTTAATTTTTCTTTAGAATTTAATTTTTTATCACGGTGCCCATAATAGGTGTCCAAATTATATTAAAGTCCTATTATTGGCACAGGTTTATTTTATGCAAAACTTGTGCATCAAAATTAGTCTAAAAACCTAATAATTCTTTTAGATCAGTGTACCTAGGTAACTAGGTATTATTTTATGGATACCAATTAGTATTAGGTAACTATTAGGTAACTAATATTTTAACTTTGATATAGAGATATTTAAAATGTTGTATTTCTAAAATAAATTTGAGTTTTTGTTTACAGACTTTAGTTAATATGTATTAAACTGCAATATTTCAATTTAAATATTTTTTTTGATACTAAAATGTTTATTATTCAACATAAAGTAGGTACTCAGTAATTTTTTCCGTTGCTTCAAATCAAAAATTAGGTGCCAATAATAGGAAAATCTGGATGCCAATTAGCAAAAAGGTGCCAACAATACGAAATTGTGTATTCTTGTAATTAATTTAAAAAATTCTTTAATATTATTAAGATCTCAGTTTAAATTTTATATAATATATAAAATAGAATAACTACTAAATGATGTAAAATATTTTATTCTTAATAACATGAAATATTTAATAAGTTATAATGATATATATGTGGAAAATTTCTTAAAGTGACAATAATTGGGGGTTTTACCCTATATAGGGTCACTTCATCTTAGTCTTACTTTATTCTTTCGTTCTCTTTCGTTAGTTTTCGGTTTTTGGACTTGGCTTTTCTCCTTTCGGGTAGCGCCACACAATAAAAGAGCATCGCGCTTCCCCTCGATTACCCTTAAGCTTAGGGGTGCGATATGTGGATTTTTTTTTTTTGGCTAAAGTACCGCAATTTTGTCAAAAAATCATGACGAAAAAACGCGCTCTGTCCTGCTTTGGCATCCCCAGAAAAAATTTCTGACATTTAAATTTTGTAATTTTGGACATCTATCAAATTTTAAATTAGTTTACAAAATGTTTAAGAAGTTATATAATACATTAATGTACTAGATAGGATCTCAACATTCAATATTTAATTAAAATTATTCTTAACAGCCTGAAAATAAATCTGCACTCATGGAATACAAAAATATTATGAAAAGGTAAATTTTTAATAATAATTAATCATTTTTATACTGCTTTTTTGCTTTTTTTAGCTGGGTAACTTTTTACACGGAGTGTTTACGCTTGGGCCCCTTCGAGTAGCTGTGCATTATGCATAAATCTATTAGATCAGTAATAATTCACACTTTGAATGGGTATAATATTGTTTTTATTCATATTGAAACCTGCCTGGTCTACAATTGTAGACCGCGCGACTAACCACGTTACCTTTTTTATTTTTGCATTTTTTTATTTTGTGTAAGTTTTTATGGTTTCTTTTAGTGAATATTCTTTTTCAAAGTTAGTTTATTAGTTTAAACATAAATTAAAGATACAATATGTCTTTAACACCAAAAAAAATAGCGGTTTATAGGAAGACACTGGCACGAGTCTTTTTGGGCATGAAAGAGCTCATACGTATTGTTTTTGATAAATAAGGTAATTTTCTGTTCTATAAAACTAAAAATTACTTTGGACACTAAATGTGCCTAAGAAGGGAAAATAAATCGAAAAAAAAATGCTCAAAATATCATAACTACGATTGCAAAGAGCACATGTACAAGGCGCATGAGTTACTAATATATTGCATGATTTCGAGTCAAATTTTATAATATTTTTTTCTTTTAATATAGGTGTTTTTTTATTTTTTTATAATCGTACATGTTTAAAAAAAAACAAATGTTTTAGTTTCAGAAAGTTTTTTAAGTTATTTTTATTTTTTTTACAAATTACCGAACAGATGTAAAATATATGTTAGAATTGTATATCATTTTTCTTTTACTCTTAACACTTACTAAAACAATAATAATTTGAAAAAAATATGTAAATAACTTTTAAATACAACCAAATAAATAACATAAGATATTTGGTTTTTAAAAATATAAATTTGTTTTATTTTTAAACAAAAAATAAAATGGTCTACAAGTGTAGACCGCGCGCCTAAACACGTTACAAAAAGAGGCGCGCCTAACGAAGGGTTAAAGTAGTCCCTATTCTCCCCTCAACCGATAGATTTCCTTCTTTTATAGAAATTGAACAAAGTATTATTTATGCTCCCTAGCTTAATTTAAGGCAAGTAGAATTAAATTTAATAATTTATGATAATACCGCAAAGAGAGCAGCCTTATTGTATAGTCGGCCACAATTCTCCATGTCATAAGGCGAGCAGCCATACTGTCTGCCATAATTCTCCATAATACAAAGAGAGTAGACAACTCCTAGCAGTTTGCACTAAGTACCTAATTAGGCTTATAGTAAGTACGGTAGTATCTGACTAATACAAGGGGTAATTTAAAAGAAGGCAGAAAGGCCAGAGCTGCTGTTAGTAGTATAAAAATCGATTTTAATAGTCTTTATATATTTTGCTTTCCCATTTTAACTTTCTCATAAAGAAAGTATTATGAAAAAAAAGCACACATTTTTTACCTAAATCATCTTATTGTTTCCCATTTTGAAAATTTTCAAAATTTCGGAAAGCCTTGTATTCGTGCAAAAATTTTCAATTTTTTTTTTGCGAATTTTTGCGTTTTATGACATTTTATAATATAAATCAATTTCAAGCAAAAAAAAAATTAACGGTCGATCGGTCGATCGGTCGATCGGTCTGTCCGGAAAATCTTGTAAGCACGTTAACTTAAGAACGCTTTAAGCTAGAGACTTGAATTTTGGCATACAGGTATGTTACCAAAAGTTTTCGCTCCGGATTGTTTTTGGTGAACATTGGCGTGCGGCAAGGGGGGGCAAATGGGGAAAAATACATTTTTTTAGAAAAAAATTAAAATTGCTTTATAGAGGTTTTTAAGGTTGCTGAAATTGAATCTGATAATAAAATTTCTCCACCCCCGAGGGGGTGAGTGGGTAAATATTTTGAAATGTTTTCCAAATTTTCGTGAAAATTTTTAGATAGGGGTTTTTGAGGTTGATAAAAATGAATCTTGAAATAGATTTTTTGAAACCCACCCCCTTAGGGGTGGGGGGTGATATTTGTGAAAATTGGTATATTGACGTTTTTGAGGTTGCTGGAAGTGAATCTGATAATAAAAATGGTCTAACTCTACCCCTACCCCCAGGGGGTGGAGGGTGATTTTGTGAAAGTTGGTTGGTTTTTAAGGTTGCTGAAACTAAATATGATAATAAAACACTGCTCAGTAAAAGAGCTTTCCCATTTTTCACCTCCGCGCGTGAAATTGATTTTTCTTATCACATTTTGTTTTCCTAATTTCACCCCTGAGGGGTGGGGAGTAGTTTTCGTGAAAACTGGAGTATTGGGGTTTTTGAGGTTGCTGAAAGTGAATCTCATAATAAAAATACACTGCCCAGTAAAAGAGCTTTCCCATTTTACACCTCCGCGTGTAAAATGAATTTTTTTATTATCAGATTCACTTTCAGCAACCATAAAAACCTAATATACCAATTTCCACGAAAACTACCCTCTGCCCCTTTGGGGGTGAAGTTAGAATTTTGTTATAAACAGATTCCCTTTCAACAACCTCAAAAACCCCAATATACCAATTTTCACGAAAACTAGCCCTCACCCCTCAGGGGGTGGATTTAGAATATTTCAAGATTCATTTTTATCAACCTCAAAAACCCCTATCTACAAATTTTCACGAAAATTTGGAAAACATTTCAAAATATTTACTCCCTCACCCCCTCGGGGGTGGAGTTAGAGAAATTTTATTATCAGATTCAATTTCAGCGACCTTAAAAACCTCTATATAGCAATTTTAATTTTTTTCTAAAAAAAAGCGTTCTTAAGTTATCGTGCTTACAAGATTTCCCGGACAGACCGATCGACCGATTGACCAACAATTTTTTTTTTTTGCTTGAAATTGATTTATATTGACATAAAACGTCATAAAACGCATAAATTCGCAAAAAAAAATTTGAAAATTTTTGCACGAATACAAAGCTTTCCGAAATTTTGAAAATTTTCAAAATGGGAAAGCAAAAATATGTCAAAGATTACTAAAATGCATATATCTTCGTAAAGTGATATTTTGCTGCATAAATGTGACCATTATAAAACGCTTTTATCTTTTTAAATCGTATCGCAGGCAGAAACTGCTTCAACATTATCCCATTGCTTTTCCATTTTGAAAATTTTCAAAATTTCGGAAAGCCTTGTATTCGTGCAAAAATTTTCAATTTTTTTTTTTTGCGAATTTTTGCGTTTTATGACATTTATGTCGATATAAATTAATTTCAAGCAAAAAAAAAATTGTCGGTCGATCGGTCTGTCCGGGAAATCTTGTAAGCACGATAACTTAAGAACGCTTTAAGCTAGAGACTTGAATTTTGTCATACAGGTATTTTACCAAAAGTTCTCGCTCGGGATTGTTTTTGGTGAACATTGGCGTGCGGCAAGGGGGGCAAATGGGGAAAAATACATTTTTTTTAGAAAAAAATTAAAATTGCTATATAGAGGTTTTTAAGGTTGCTGAAATTGAATCTGATAATAAAATTTCTCTAACTCCACCCCCGAGGGGGTGAGGGGGTAAATATTTTGAAATGTTTTCCAAATTTTCGTGAAAATTTGTAGATAGGGGTTTTTGAGGCTGATAAAAATGAATCTTGAAATATATTTTTTGAAACCCACCCCCTTAGGGGTGGGGGTGATTTATGTAAAAATTGGTATATTGACGTTTTTGAGGTTGCTGGAAGTGAATCTGATAATAAAAATGGTCTAACTCTACCCCTACCCTCAGGGGGTGGGAGTGATTTTCTAAAAGTTGGTATATAGGGGTTTTCAAGGTTGCTGAAACTAAATATGATAATAAAACACTGCTCAGTAAAAGAGCTTTCCCATTTTTCACCTCCGCGCGTGAAATTGATTTTTATTATCACATTTTTTCCCCTTATTTCACCCCTGAGGGATGGGGAGTAGTTTTCGTGAAAACTGGAGGATTGGGGTTTTTGAGGTTGCTGAAACTGAATCTGATAATAAAAATATTCTAAATCCACCCCCTGGAGGGGTGAGGGGTAGTTTTCGTGAAAATTGGTATATTGGGGTTTTTGAGGTTGTTGAAAGGGAATCTGATTATAACAAAATTCTAACTTCACCCCCAAAGGGGCAGAGGGTAGTTTTCGTGAAAATGGTATATTAAGGTTTTTATGGTTGCTGAAAGTGAATCTGAAAATAAAAAAATTCATTTTACGCGCGGAGGTGTAAAATGGGAAAGCTCTTTTACTGGGCAGTGTATTTTTAGAGCAGATAAAAAAATATGAACTCGTGGCAGTTGCACTAAGTACCTAATTAACTTTATAGTAAGTACGGTAGTGTCTGACTAATACGAGGGGTAATTTAAAAGAAGGCAAAAAGGCCAGAGCTGCTGTTAGTAGAATTTGAGTGCTAAAAGTCAATTTTATTAGTCTTAATATATTTAGTTTTCCATTTTTACCTCTCGGCGTTTCAGGAAAAAATACACTGCCCACTAAAAGAGCTTTCCCATTTTAGACCTCCGCTCATAAAATGGATTTTTTTATTATCAGATTCACTTTCAGCAACCATAAAAACCTTAATATACCAATTTTCACGAAAACTACCCTCTGCCCCTTTGGGGGTGAAGTTAGAATTTTGTTATAATCAGATTCCCTTTCAACAAGCTCAAAAACCCCAATATACCAATTTTCACGAAAACTACCTTAGAATATTTTTATTATCAGATTTACTTTCAGCAACCTCAAAAACCCCAATACTCCAGTTTTCGCGAAAACTACTCCCCACCCCAGGGGTGAAATTAGGAAAACAAAATGTGATAAGAAAAATCAATTTCACGCGCGGAGGTGAAAAATGGGAAAGCTCTTTTACTGAGCAGTGTTTTATTATCATATTTAGTTTCAGCAACCTTGAAAACCCCTATATACCAACTTTCACAAAATCACCCCCCAGGTAGGGGTAGAGTTAGACCATTTTTATTATCAAATTCACTTCCAGCAACCTCAAAAATGTCAATATACCAATTTTCACAAAAATCACCCCCCACCCCTAAGGGGGTGGGTTTCAAAAAATATATTTCAAGATTCATTTTTATCAACCTCAAAAACCCCTATCTACAAATTTTCACAAAAATTTGGAAAACATTTCAAAATATTTACCCCCTCACCCCATCGGGGGTGGAGTTAGAGAAATTTTATTATCAGATTCAATTTCAGCAACCTTAAAAACCTCTATAAAGCAATTTTAATTTTTTTCTAAAAAAAAAATCCATTTTACGAGCGGAGGTGTAAAATGGGAAAGCTCTTTTACTGGGCAGTGTATTTTTTCCTGAAACGCCGAGAGGTAAAAATGGAAAACTAAATATATTAAGACTAATAAAATTGATT
>CAUEHQ010000505.1:20853-43140 GCA_958510825.1 Brachypterus glaber
AGTTTTTTTGGCTGCTGGCGATTTTGTCGAAATCTATGCATTGTATCCAAACTAAATTTTTATGTAAAATAGCCTATAGGCCCCCTAATAAAATTATACAGGGTGAGAGTTGCCTCGTGGACCTCAGAAAACAATAAATTAGTTTATTTGGCTGCTGGCGATTTTGTCGAAATCTATGCATTGTATCCAAACTAAATTTTTATGTAAAATAGCTTACAGGCCCACTAACAAAATTATACAGGGCGAGAGTTGCCAAGTGGACCTCAGAAAACAATAAATTAGTTTTTTTGGCTGCTGGCGATTTTGTCGAAATCTATGCATTGTATCCAAACTAAATTTTTATGTAAAATAGCCTATAGGCCCCCTAATAAAATTATACAGGGTGAGAGTTGCCTCGTGGACCTCAGAAAACAATAAATTAGTTTTTTTGGCTGCTGGCGATTTTGTCGAAATCTATGCATTGTATCCAAACTAAATTTTTATGTAAAATAGCTTACAGGCCCACTAACAAAATTATACAGGGCGAGAGTTGCCTCGTGGACCTCAGAAAACAATAAATTAGTTTTTTTGGCTGCTGGCGATTTTGTCGAAATCTATGCATTGTATCCAAACTAAATTTTTATGTAAAATAGCCTATAGGCCCCCTAATAAAATTATACAGGGTGAGAGTTGCCTCGTGGACCTCAGAAAACAATAAATTAGTTTTTTTGGCTGCTGGCGATTTTGTCGAAATCTATGCATTGTATCCAAACTAAATTTTTATGTAAAATAGCTTACAGGCCCACTAACAAAATTATACAGGGCGAGAGTTGCCTCGTGGACCTCAGAAAAGAATAAATTAGTTTTTTTTGGCTGCTGGCGATTTTGTCGAAATCTATGCATTGTATCCAAACTAAATTTTTATGTAAAATAGCTTACAGGCCCACTAACAAAATTATACAGGGCGAGAGTTGCCTCGTGGACCTCAGAAAACAATAAATTAGTTTTTTTGGCTGCTGGCGATTTTGTCGAAATCTATGCATTGTATCCAAACTAAATTTTTATGTAAAATAGCCTATAGGCCCCCTAATAAAATTATACAGGGTGAGAGTTGCCTCGTGGACCTCAGAAAACAATAAATTAGTTTTTTTGGCTGCTGGCGATTTTGTCGAAATCTATGCATTGTATCCAAACTAAATTTTTATGTAAAATAGCTTACAGGCCCACTAACAAAATTATACAGGGCGAGAGTTGCCTCGTGGACCTCAGAAAACAATAAATTAGTTTTTTTGGCTGCTGGCGATTTTGTCGAAATCTATGCATTGTATCCAAACTAAATTTTTATGTAAAATAGCCTATAGGCCCCCTAATAAAATTATACAGGGTGAGAGTTGCCTCGTGGACCTCAGAAAACAATAAATTAGTTTTTTTGGCTGCTGGCGATTTTGTCGAAATCTATGCATTGTATCCAAACTAAATTTTTATGTAAAATAGCTTACAGGCCCACTAACAAAATTATACAGGGCGAGAGTTGCCTCGTGGACCTCAGAAAACAATAAATTAGTTTTTTTGGCTGCTGGCGATTTTGTCGAAATCTATGCATTGTATCCAAACTAAATTTTTATGTAAAATAGCTTACAGGCCCACTAACAAAATTATACAGGGCGAGAGTTGCCTCGTGGACCTCAGAAAACAATAAATTAGTTTTTTTGGCTGCTGGCGATTTTGTCGAAATCTATGCATTGTATCCAAACTAAATTTTTATGTAAAATAGCCTATAGGCCCCCTAATAAAATTATACAGGGTGAGAGTTGCCTCGTGGACCTCAGAAAACAATAAATTAGTTTTTTTGGCTGCTGGCGATTTTGTCGAAATCTATGCATTGTATCCAAACTAAATTTTTATGTAAAATAGCTTACAGGCCCACTAACAAAATTATACAGGGCGAGAGTTGCCTCGTGGACCTCAGAAAACAATAAATTAGTTTTTTTGGCTGCTGGCGATTTTGTCGAAATCTATGCATTGTATCCAAACTAAATTTTTATGTAAAATAGCTTACAGGCCCACTAACAAAATTATACAGGGCGAGAGTTGCCTCGTGGACCTCAGAAAACAATAAATTAGTTTTTTTGGCTGCTGGCGATTTTGTCGAAATCTATGCATTGTATCCAAACTAAATTTTTATGTAAAATAGCCTATAGCCCCCCTAATAAAATTATACAGGGTGAGAGTTGCCTCGTGGACCTCAGAAAACAATAAATTAGTTTTTTTGGCTGCTGGCGATTTTGTCGAAATCTATGCATTGTATCCAAACTAAATTTTTATGTAAAATAGCTTACAGGCCCACTAACAAAATTATACAGGGTGAGAGTTGCCTCGTGGACCTCAGAAAACAATAAATTAGTTTTTTTGGCTGCTGGCGATTTTGTCGAAATCTATGCATTGTATCCAAACTAAATTTTTATGTAAAATAGCCTATAGGCCCACTAATAAAATGATACTATATACAGGGCGAGAGTTGCGTCGTGAACCGCAGAAAACAATAAATTTGTTTTTTGGTTGCTGGCGATTTTCTCGAAATCTATGCATTGTATCCAAACCAAATTTTTATGTAAAATAGCCTACAGGCCCACTAACAAAATGATACTATATACAGGGCAAGAGTTGCCTCGTGGACCGCAGAAAACATAAATTTTTTTTGATGCTGGCGATTTTATCGGAATCTATGCATTGTATCCAAACTAAATTTTTATGTAAAATAGCCTACAGGCCCACTAACAAAATTATACAAGAGTTGCCTCGTGGATCGCAGAAAACATAATTTTTTTTTGGTTGCTGGCGATTTTCTCGAAATCTATGCATTGTATCCAAACTAAATTTTTATGTAAAATAGCCTACAGGCCCACTAACAAAATGATACTATATAGAGGGCAAAACTTGCCTCGTGGACCGCAGAAATAATTAAATTTTTTTTTGGCTGCTGGCGATTTTCTCGAAATCTATGCATTGTATCCAAACCAAATTTTTATGTAAAATAGCCTACTCTCCCACTCATAAAATGATACTATATACAGGGCGAGAGTTGCGTCGTGGACCGCAGAAAACAATAAATAAGTTTTTTTGGCTGCTGGCGATTTTGTCGAAATCTATGCATTGTATCCAAACTAAATTTTTATGTAAAATAGCCTACAGGCCCAGTAACAAAATGATACTATATGCAGGGCAAGAGTTGCCTAGTGGACCGCAGAAAACATAATTTGTTTTTTGGCTGCTGGCGATTTTGTTGGAATTTATGCATTGTATCCAAACTAAATTTTTATGTAAAATACCCTACAGGCTATATAGTATCATTTTGTTAGTGGGCCTGAAGGCCATTTTACATAAAAAATTAGTTTGGATACAATGCATAGATTTCGAGAAAATCGCCAGCAGCCAAAAAACAAATTTATACGCCAAAAAACAAATTTATACTTTTCTGCGCTCCACGAGGCAACTCTCGCCATGTATATAGTATAATTTTGTTAGTGGGCATGTAGGCTATTTTACATAAAAATTTATTTTGGATACAATGTATAGATTTCGACAAAATCGCCAGCAGCCAAAAAAAACAATTTATTTTTTTCTGCGGTCCACGAGGCAACTCTCGCCCTGTATATAGTATCATTTTGTTAGTGGGCCTGCAGGCCATTTTACATAAAAATTTAGTTTGGATACAATGCATAGATTTTGTAAAATAACTCTAATGAAAACAATTTTTTTTATTAATTTTTTTTTTACATTTTAAAATTTTTAAGTTACGTCTGGGCGAGTTCCTTTGTATAAATATTGGTTATTATTATTGGTTATTGGTTAATGGTTATAATAAGTAAGCTCATAAAATAAATTGTATACATTATACTGTCTTTGAAATTAGGTCTATTACATTCGGCTATGTTCGGAAATAATGGCCGCTAAGTCTGGCCGCTAACTCCACACGCGTAGCTTTGAGCACATGGAGACTTTTTATCAGAAGGTTAAGTTCTACAACATACTAAAATTTTATCAAATTTAACCGGGGACAGTAATCCATAAGGATTGCGCGTGGTCCTTTAAAAAAAATTGAAAAAGTTTTTTTTTATTTTTTTTGAAAATTTTTTCGTTTTTTAAAAAAAGATCATTTAAAAAATAATGTTATTTATTTTTTTTGAAAATTAATTTTTAAGTATTGGTAAAATGCACACGCTGTTCTAGAAGAACTTTTAATGACATGACAACTTCCATTTTTTTTCTTTTTGGAATTTGTTATATGAGCTCTAATTAAAAAAATAAGACCAAAATTTTAAAAATCGTTAGAGCCGGTTTTGAAAAAAATGTATTTTTAGGAAAATATTTCTTATATTTCACGCTAACATACTCGGTGTGCCCTCGATATCTCGGATTTTGACCAAACTTGGCACTATGGTACCTAAGCACTCCATCCAAATTTTTTTCAAAACGGTTTAGGATACCGGGTGTCCCACCGACCGGGTTCTTGACAAGTTATATCTCCGTTATTTGAAAAGGTATTTTTTTTGTAAAATATAGCGTTAAATGGGAGCTAAAAAAGATTTTATTGACTTATTCAAACCCCCCCCTCCATTGCTTACTCACTCGCTTGTAACCATCCCACCCTCTGATTTTCAAATAACACTTTCCACCCCCATTTTTATCTAAGAATATGAAATTACATTTCATTTTGAATTAAACCATGTATTATAAATAGTATCTTATTCTTTTAAGGAGCTTCCAATAACAATTATTATTTAGTAATAATAATGTCGAACCAGGTTTTTGACGGGCTATATCTCCGTTATTTAAAAATATAAAAAAGTTAAAAAAAAATAAAATTAAATTGGAGTCGAAGTAGAATTTACTGACATATGCAAAACTACCCCTTATTAACCCACCCTCTTGGAACCACCTCCAACTTGTTTTTTAAATAGCACTTCCCTATTTTACCAAAGAAATAAAAGCAGATTTTATTTTTAATTTAATCAGAAAATTTTCCAAAAACTTACGTTAAATTGTACCCAAAAGAAAATTGATTAATATATTCAAAACCAACTCATAACAACCCAGTCTCGTGGAACTACCCGCAATTTTGTTTTAAATACCACCCTTCTATTAATAAATAATAATTGTTATTTAGAGCCCCTTAAAATCTAAGATACTACTTATAGACCAGGCGGTATCTGTTTTAAAACACCCATGTTTGGGTAAATCGTATACCATTCGATATTTTTTGATGAATGGGTCCAGAATATCACTAAAAATTATAATTTCACTATGCGCAAAAATCAACCCTGTGCGTAACTTTTTATATAACAAAATGTTGCAAAATCGAGAAAAATTTCATGTTTTTTCTCCTTTTCGTGCATATATTTCTGGAACTGTTCATTTCAGACAAATATTGAAAAGGAAAGAAAGTTTTGCAATTGAATTTTATATATAATGAAATTGGTTGCAAATCGAAAAAATAATTATTATTATTGAAAAAATAGTAAAAATCACAAAAAAAGGGTTAGAAAAATCGAGTTTTTTTGGGATTTTTTTTCGGATACTCAAAGTATACGTAGGATCTTTAAAATTGGCACAAGAAAATTTCATGGTGTGCTAAATCATCACACCAAATTTCATCAAAATCGGTCTGATAGTTTTTGCACAATAATTTTTCAATCCGGATTAAAAAAAAATTAAAATTTTCAAAATCATACAAAATTGAACATAAAGCCCTTAGATACTTGAAAATTTAAACACATATAGAAGAGAGCTTAGTCTTTCAAATTATGTTTGAAAAATTAAAATCCGTTAATTAGGAGAGCCTACGCAGCTGTTTAAACCTTTGCCGAATTTTTGCGCTTATAAACAATTAGAATAACTTTAAGAATTTTAGATGAATTTGTTTTTTTTTTATATTGAAAGTACTTAAAAAGACGATTGCTTTAAAAAAAATTATTCGTTCATTAGTTTCGAAGTTAATTATTATTGTATGTTATTAATTAAGCACTTATATAAAAGTTATTTTAAAATTGCTCAAAAAATGTTATAAAATTTTTTTTCCTAAAATACACTGTATTCGAGATATTAGTAAAAAAATCAGTAAAATGTTTTTTAAGCATAACTTAATTCTAAAACGATTTTAAAAAAAATAATTATTTGAAATAAAAGCCTTTTTTCTATTTTGCGACTCTTATAATCTCATAATCACACGCATTTTGCGTGTTCTTATGGGCCCATAAGAGGTCTCTACTTTTTTTTCTGTTGGGTTGGCAACTAATAAAAGCCTACCTCTTGACGTTTTGCGTGCAAATGTCAATGTCGATTTAAAAATTTAATTTTTTACAAAATTTTGTGTTTGGGTTATTTTTTACCATGTTAAAATTGTTGACTGGTTAATGGCAGTGAAAAAAAGAAGAGATGACTGTAAAATATATCAAAATATCATGTGTTTTTAGAATTTTAAAAATAGTGTAAACTGTAATACCTAATCCCTAAATCAGTCATCAATTTAAATGTAAGTTTTTAAAATTTTAGAGCAAAATAGAAAAAATTGTATAAAGCACTCGTTTCATAACACGTTTTTAGACCACTAGTACTTTAGAAAACTCGCCGCAAGCAACTTAAAATCGTGCGCTAAAAACGTATGTTATGAAACTAGTACTTTAATATACTATTTTAAGCCCTATAAAAATGCTATATACAGTTTTTTTGCGTCACGTGTCCATCTCTCGCTAGGTTTCAGTTTCAGTGCAAATGGCGGTTAAATTTGAACGATCATAACTTCGAAACTAATGAACGAATCATCATATTTTTTTTTAAGAAAGCGTATTTTCGAGTACTTTCAATATATATTAAAAAAAGAACAAATTCATTGAAAATTCAAAAAGTTATTCTAATTGTTTATAAGCGCAAAAATTCGATAAATGTTTAAACAAGTGCCTAGGCTCTCCTAATTAACGGATTTTAATTTTTCAAAAATCATTTGAAAGTTTGAACTCTCTTCTATATGTGTTTAAATTTTCAAGTATCTAAGGGCTTTATGTTCAATTTTGTATGATTTTGAAAATTTTAATTTTTTTTTTTCAATCCGGATTGCAAAATTATTGTGCAAAAACTATCAGACCGATTTTGATGAAATTTGGTGTGATGATTAAGCACACCATATAGTTTTCTTGTGCCAATTTTAAAGGTCCTACGTATAATTTAAGTATCCGAAAAAAAATCCCAAAAAAACTCGATTTTTCTAACCCTTTTTTGTGATTTTTACTATTTTGCTTTCCCATTTTGAAAATTTTCAAAATTTCGGAAAGCCTTGTATTCGTGCAAAAATTTTCAAATTTTTTTTTGCGAATTTTTGCGTTTTATGACGTTTTATGTCGATATAAATCAATTTCAAGCAAAAAAAAAAATTTCGGTCGATCGGTCAATCGGTCGATCGGTCTGTCCGGGAAATCTTTTAAGCACGATAACTTAAGAATGCTTTAAGCTAGAGACTTAAATTTTGGCATACAGGTATGTTACCAAAAGTTCTCGCTCGGGATTGTTTTTGGTGAACATTGGTGTGTGGCAAGGGGGAAAATACATTTTTTTTAGAAAAAAATTAAAATTGGTTTTTAAGGTTGCTGAAATTGAATCTGATAATAAAATTTCTCTAACTTCACCCCCGAGGGGGCGGGGGGGTAAATATTTTGAAATGTTTTCCAAATTTTCGTGAAAATTTGTAGATAGGGGTTTTTGAGGTCGATAAAAATGAATCTTGAAATATATTACACCGTAGGGGTGGGGGGTGATTTTTGTGAAAAATAGTATATTGACGTTTTTGAGGTTGCTGGAAATGAATCTGATAATAAAAATGGTCTAACTCTACCCCTACCCCCAGGGGGTGGGGGTTATTTTGTGAAAGTTGGTATATAGGGGTTTTCAAGGTTGCTGAAACTAAATATGATAATAAAACACTGCTCAGTAAAAGAGCTTTCCCATTTTTCAACCCCGCGCGTGAAATTGATTTTTATTATCACATTTTGCTTTCCCATTTTGAAAATTTTCAAAATTTCGGAAAGCCTTGTATTCGTGCAAAAATTTTCAATTTTTTTTTTGCGAATTTTTGCGTTTTATGACGTTTTATGTCGATATAAATCAATTTCAAGCAAAAAAAAAATTGTCGGTCGATCGGTCGGTCGATCGGTCGATCGGTCGGTCGATCGGTCGATCGGTCGATCGGTCTGTCCGGGAAATCTTGTAAGCACTTTTAACTTAAGAATAATTTTTTTTTAGAAAAAATTTAAAATTGCTATATAGAGGTTTTTAAGGTTGCTGAAATCAAATCTGATAATAAAATATCCAATTTCCAAAAGTCCAAACTCCACCCCGAGGGGGTGAGAGGGTAAATATTTTGAAATGTTTTCCAAATTTTCGTGAAAATTTGTAGATAGGGGTTTTTGAGGTTGATAAAAATGAATATTGAAATATATTTTTTGAAACCCACCCCCTTAGGGGTGGGGGGGTGATTTTTGTAAAAATTGGTATATTGACGTTTTTGAGGTTGCCGGAAGTAAATCTGATAATAAAAATGGTCTAACTCCAAATTTTCGTGAAAATTTGTAGATAGGGGTTTTTGAGGTCGATAAAAATGAATCTTGAAATATATTACACCTTAGGGGTGGGGGGTGATTTTTGTGAAAAATAGTATATTGACGTTTTTGAGGTTGCTGGAAATGAATCTGATAATAAAAATGGTTAACTCTACCCCTACCCCCAGGGGGCGGGGGGTGATTTTCTGAAAGTTGGTATATAGGGGTTTTCAAGGTTGCTGAAACTTAATATGATAATGAAACACTGCTCAGTAAAAGAGCTTTCCCATTTTTCACCTCCGCGCGTGAAATTGATTTTTATCACATTTTTTTTTCCTAATTTCACCCCTGAGGGGTGGGAGTAGTTTTCGTGAAAACTGGAGAATTGGGGTTTTTGAGGTTGCTGAAAGTGAATCTGATAATAAAAATATTCTAAATCCACCCCCTGAGGGGTGAGGGGTAGTTTTCGTGAAAATTGGTATATTGGGGTTTTTGAGGTTGTTGAAAGGGAATCTGATTATAACAAAATTCTGACTTCACCCCCAAAGGGGCAGAGGGTAGTTTTCGTGAAAATTGGTATATTAAGGATTTTATGGTTGCTGAAAGTGAATCTGATAATAAAAAAATCCATATTACGCGCGGAGGTGTAAAATGGGAAAGCTCTTTTACTGGGCGGTGTATTTTCAATAATAATTACTATTTTTTCGATTTGCAACCAATTTCATTATATATAAAATTCAATTGCAAAACTTTTTTTCCTTTTCAATATTTGTCTGAAATGAACAGTTCCAGAGATATATGCACGAAAAGGAGAAAAAACATGAAATTTTTCCCGATTTTGCAACATTTTGTTATATAAAAAGTTACGCACATGGTTGATTTTATGCGCATAGTGAAATTATCATTTTTAGTGATAATCTGGAACCATTCATCCAAAAATATCTAATGGTATACGATTCACCCATCTCAAAACAGATACCGCCTGGTCTATTATAATAAATGGTTGAATTCAGAATAAAGTGCACTTTCATAGTCTTTAATAAGAACTAGGGGGTGCTATTTGAAAAACAGAAGTTGGGTGTAGTTTCAAGGGAGTAGTTAAGCAAGGAGCGGTTTTGAATAAGTCAGTAAAATCTTCTTTGGCTTTGATTTAATGCTATTTTTTGCAAATTTTAATACCTTATTAAATAACGGAGATAAGCTATTTCAAGAACTTAGTGGGACACCCAGTATAGTGAACGGATGGACCGTTTTGAAAAAAATTTGGATGGAGTGCTTAGGTACCATAGTGGTACCACTATGCCAAGTTTGGTCAAAATCCGAGACATCGAGGGCAAACCGAGTATGAAAGTGAAATATCAGAGATATTTTCTAAAAAACACATTTTTTTCAAAAACGGCTCTAACGATTTTTAAAATTTTGGTCTTATTTTTTTAATTAGAGCTCATATAACAAATTCAAAAAAGAAAAAAAAATGGAAGTTGTCATGTCATTTAAAAGTCCTTCTAGAACACCCTGTGCAATATATAGCATTTACTGTGGGTAGCATTTCACATCTTCATGACTTGTTTTGGTTTTGTTTTTTAGTACTAGTATACATGGTGTATTTGAAATAGCATCGGGAATTTTAACGGATGATGCAATGTTATTCTACATCAAAAACTAAGAAAAAAAGTTTCCGTACAGGTAGGTCGAAAAAACGCTTATAAAGCTACCATGGCCCTTTAAAAATGGTGCATATTTAGGAGACCATAGCTCCATTAGGATTGATTTTTGGAAGTACCTGTATATGAAGTTTTTTTCTTAGTTTTTAATGTACATTTGCCCTGCATCATTAAAATTTTGGTTTTCAACATTTTAATATTTAATATTTCGTCCATGAACCGTGAAATTTCACCTTCAAATGAATTTTTCTCGAAAACGGTTAATCCTACAACAAGAGTACCTTTTTTTTGTATTTTGACCTGAGGAATCATATTTCAAAAATAAAATTGCAAAAAAGTTACACAGAAAAAAGTTTGGGACAAAAAACTGATAAGGCCTCCCCGTTTCGCACACCTCTGGTTTAAATAAGTATATGAAAATAACACACAAAAACGGGCCTTGGTAGGATTAGTTGACATGCAAAACCTTGTTGATATATCTCAAAGGGTTCCTGAGTTATTAAATAAAAACCGATTTTTTTAGCCACATTCAAAGGGGCGTTAAAATTGTCGATGCTATTTAAAATACACCGTGTATAATAACACTGGTCGACAAAAAAACATATCTTTCCATTTTGTGTGATATATCATTTTCGATGTACTTTTTGTTGCTGAACACGAATTTGACCTCCGTTTGCTACTGGAGAACCATTGAGAACCGTCCACTTTTGAATTATTTGGGCGCTCGACCAGTTCCTAATTAATTAATTTTTTTTGTGTTATTAAACCTATATATGTGTACTTCAAAACCAGTTTTATTTTATTTTTACATTGTTTTGGTTAGGCGTGGTCCCCCTCTGAAGTTTGTATTTTATTAATTTTTGTATGTTGGGGAAATTTAAATTTCTCAGTTATTAGATAAGCTAGCGATATGAAACAAAAATTCTTTTTTTAAGCATGCGATGAGCTATATTTTTTGTTTAAAAGACTTTTTTCTAAATAAAATCAAAATAGGTGAAAATTGTATCCGAAATTTGATATAAAATTTAATAAAATGACGATTTTTGAATTTTAATATTTTCTTAGGGGGTTGAATTGAGGGAGTGAATTTTTTTTTATAAATAGGGACCTATTATTACTATACACTGTTAACATTTCAAACCAAAATATTCAAGTAATATTTTTTTATAAAGCTTCAAAAATACTACTTTTACCAAATTATTCAATATTTGAGCCTCAATATCTCAGGGGTAACTAAATTTAAAAATCTGAAATTTTTACACATAAGAGCTCTATATGTTAGCTATACATAAAAAAAATTCAAGATTTTAACATGTAATAAGCGTTAATCCTCATAAAAATTAATTTTATATAGAAATAAACGACAATCCTACCTACGAATTAATGCGATAATAACTCCGGCTCCCTCAGTAATCTATTTTGAAAAAAATTATACAGATATAAATACAAAAGCTTTTAAAGGACTAATTTATTTTAAGCAAAACTTTTAAAGGTGTATGTTTAATTATGGAGTGCTCTATTGGAAAATATATAGAAGAAGAATGTCATAAGAATGTATGGAAAAATACAAAAAAAAACAGTTAAATCTATTATTGATTATAGCAGTGAAGATCAAATTTTGATAAAATGGAGAGTAAATGTAGATGTTATCTCAATTTGTGATAATAAAAAGTTTTTATTATATTATCATAGTATATTCGGACGCATATGCTGTGATCCTTTTAATAAACATAAAAAAGAATTACGTAAAACTCTGCGAGAAATTTCACTTGAAGAAGCTAGAAATAAAAATGCTGTACATTTAATTCCTGGCAAATCTTTATGTTTAACATGTAGAAAACAAATATTTAAAATTTACAAAGAATATGAAGAAAGTTTTGACAATAACAGTGAGCATTTTGAAGATGGTGTCTCCACCAGTACACAATTTAATGCAGAAGAACCTTTTATATCCCCAAAGGAATGTTTAGATAAAATGGAAGCTGTATGTTCAACTTTGGGCTTATCCCCCGTATCAAAAATCAGAAAAAGCAGCTTAGAAAACAGAAATTGGAAACAAAATTGAATAAAGTTCGTGAAAGTTTTATTATGATATTCACAAATTGAGACAACATCTTCATTTTCTATCCATTTTATCAAAATTTGATCTTCACTGCTATAATCAATAATAGATTTAACTGTTTTTTTTGTATTTTTCCATAAAGAATGTATGACATTCTTCTTCTATATATTTTCCAATAGAGCACTCCATAATTAAACATACACCTTTAAAAGTTTTGCTTAAAATAAATTAGTCCGTCCGTCCGTCCAACGTCTTGATCGGGGCGCTCCGGGTCAGAGCGTAAGCTCTCTTGCCCTTGATTGATTTTCTTGGGTATATGCGGTGGTGAAAAGTCCTTGTTGGGCAATCTGAATTTTTTTTTCTTCTGGTGGAGAAAAAAAAAATTCAAAAAAAGTTTCTCAGTTTTTCTTTTTTTTTTTAATTTTTTTTTTATTTTAATTTTTAATTTTCCATTAATATAAATAATTTTTCCTAAATAATAAGCTTAACCTAAGTGGAGTGAGGATATGTGGGGAAAGGGGGAGTGGGATGTTTGAACTTAACTTAGACATGTATATAGATAAATAATAAATAAACAAATAAATAAACAAATAAACAAATATATAGGTGGACTATAACATGAGTGATAACAGGAAGGGGGTAATTAAAATTTGAAAAGACATTTAAAAATTAGTTAAACAAAGGAGAAATACGCTAGGAAATAGAAAAAAAAAGAAAAAACAAATAAATAATTAAATAAATAAATAAATAAATAAAGTTAAAAGACAAAAAGAAAGGAAAGTTTAAAAAGACATATTAAAATTGAATAAATAAGAAAATTAGCGGACAATACGTATTTAAAATGTGTTTAAAATAAATAAAGATAGATAATTAAATTAATAAATATTATAGCAGAGGGATTCAACCCTCAACCCTCCGATCAGAACTGTTCAGGGGGGATCTTGCAGAAGGATTTTGGGTCTTCTGTAGACTTGTCTCGGGTCAGGGACATAATCTAGGGCTGCTCTTACCATTTCGTTTGGATGGTTCAGGGCTCTGTTGAGATGAGAGACTGCCATGGTTTTGAGGTACTCGACCACCGGGGGTAGATTTAAATCTCTCCTCAGGGTTTCGTTTCGGACATACCACGGTGCTCCAACCGCCGTTCTCATGGACAGATTTTGGACAGCCTCCAGGCGCTTCAGGTAGCTGGGCGCGGCGAAACCCCAGACGGAACAGGCGTATATGAGTACCGGTCTGATGAGTTGTCTAATGCAAAGTACCTTGGTTTGGAGGTTCATGGTTGGCCCTGAAAGGAGGGGGCGTAGTTGGTTAACTAGCGCCCTCCCTTTGTTGGCGTTGTTTTTAATGTGTCTTTCCCATGTCAGGGACTTATCGAGTGTGACTCCAAGGTACTTAACATTATCGCTCCATGGTATGGTTTCCCCCATCAGGACCAGTGACTCCGGCATCCTGAACCGTCTACGCCGTGTGAAGAAGATTGTTTGGGTTTTGGTAGGATTAAGTTTGACTCTCCAAAAGTCGCACCAATCAGACATCGCGTCCAGCTGTTCTTGGAGCGCCCTTCTGACGAGTATCGGATCCCTAGAGGTGACGGCGAAGGAGGTGTCATCCGCGAACTGGCCATTATCGACGTTTGGAGTTCGAGGCAGGTCCGAAAAGAAAATGAGGAAGATTAGTGGGGCGAGTACCGAGCCCTGAGCTACGCCGGCGAGTATGTCCCTGATCAGAGACAATATGTCTTTGATCCTCACCCTGAATTTTCTTTCCGTGAGGAACGACCATACAAGTTTTACTATTCTGATCGGAAAGTTATGTTTTAGGAGTTTGGGTGCCACACCCTATCGAACGCTTGTTGAACGTCGAGTAGGATGAGCCCCGTGAAGTCTTTGTGGTTGAATCCCTCTGTTATTTTTTCTACCGTGCTTAGGAGCAGATCGTGGGTGCTGTGTTCCGCTCTAAAACCGAATTGACTTTGGGGCAATACCTCGTTTTGTATAGCGTGGGCCAAGATCCTGTTTGAAAACACTTTTTTAGCCACTTTCGATAGGGAGGGGAGGAGGCTTATAGGTCGGTAACTCGAGGGTAGGGATAGGTTTTTTTGAGGTTTGGGGATTAGGATTATTTCTGCTAGTTTCAATGGGGCTGGAAAGTGGGATAACCTAAGGGAGGCGTTTATGTAGGATGTGAGGGCGACGATGATCTTATCGGGGAGGGATTTTAGGGCTGAGTTTGTGATCCCATCGAATCCAGGTGCTTTGCGTTTTTTAGTGTGTTTAATTATGGTTTTGATTTCGCTGACTGTGGCTGGATCGATGTGATCGGGGTCTTCTCTAGCGAGGGCTTGATTGACGGTTTCGTCCACCTCCTGGAAATGGGCGAAAAGATCATCGTCGGGCGGGAAAGGGGTAAATTGGCTGGAGAGGGAGTCGGCAAAGGCTTCAGCCTTTTCCTCGTTTGTATGGGCTGTGCCGTTGGGGGTTATTAGGGGAGGGATATCGGGTTTTTTCCTGGTTAAGGATCTGGCCATTTTCCATACGGAACCGTCCTCTGGATTAAGCTCTGAGAGCTTGTTTTGCCACATTTGGTTTTGTATCTCATTCAAGGCATCTTTGACGACGTTGTTTAGGCGATTATAGGTGTTTTTGTCCGTCTGTAGTCTTGTCCTTTGGGCTATTTTTTTTGCTCTCCTCCTTTCGGTGATGAGCATTTTTATATGTTGGGGGATGGCGTAGGGGTGTTTTATGGAGTGGGTTGTAGTCGTACTGGCGGTTTTGAGGGCGTTTGTGATACTGGTTTGGAGATGTTCGACAGCGCCATCTAGGTCAACGGTGTTGTTTACCCTTCTGATGCTGCCGAACTTCTCCAATAGTACCCTCTGAAAAGTAGGCCAGTGTGTTCTAGTCCGTTCGTAGTTGTCAGGTTGCATATCCCCTTTAAGGGTTATAAGGATGGGGTTGTGGTCTGACGAAAGTTCGTCAAGGGTTTCTATGGAAATGGGATTTACTATGTTTACGTAAAGGGCAATATCCAGGACATCGGGTCTATATTGGAGGTTTCGTGGGAAGTGGGTTACGTCTGTGGGGCCAAGCACTGACCAGCTTTTATTCTCCGATAGTCTTTTTAGATTCGACCCATATGGATTTATGGCTCGGGAGTTCCAGTCATGATGCTTGGCGTTGAGATCTCCCGCTATTAAAGTGGGGTTGGGGCAATCAAGTATTTTGAGGTAGTCGCTTGCATGGAATACACGTGAGGGTGGGTAATACCCTGCGACTATCTTGATAGTGCCCCTGGTTGTTCGAACCATGACAGACGTATGTTCAAGGATAGTGGTGGTTTCGGGGTTTAAGGGATGGTGTTGGATATTGGATTTGATAAGGAGGGCGGTGCCCCCCTTGGGTCCTTGGCGGGTGAGTTTCTGAGAGTAGACATATGTCTATGCTCAATCTAACAAGCAGCTCACTCAGTTCTCTACGCCGGTCAAGCAGCCCTTCGGCATTCCAGGCCAGAATGCTCAGTCCGTCGGGGCGTCGGGTAGCACCGTGGCTAGCCATTGCTGCTACCTTTAGCCAAGACATTCTGAACACTCATAGCCAGTTGTGCCATTTGGGCGAACTGGCTGAAAAACTGATTGATCTGCTCTATAGATTTGAGCAGGTCAGAGCCGGGAACTGCGGTACCGAGGGGGAGGGGTAGAGAGGTACTTTGAGTTCCAGATACAGCTTGGCTGTAGGATGAGGGGATGAATGCGGTCGGGGGGGAGGGGGGGGCTTGTGATTGTTTTCGAGCAGGGTGCTTAGGGCATTCCCTGTACGAGGCGGTGTGATTACCCCCGCAGTTTGCGCATGTGGGGGGGATTTCCAGGGTTTTCTTGCATTCGGATGTGAAGTGCCCTTCTGCACATTTTACGCAAACTGGTTTCGCATTGCACCTGTGCTTTGAGTGACCGAATTTCTGGCATCGGTAGCATTGACCAATACCAGATTTTCGTCGAAGTTCTTCAACCCTAATGGATAAGTCTAGGAGGTGGGTAATTTGGAAAATCTTTTCCTTTTCGGATTTGGGGAGGGTGACAAGGATTAAGGGCATGGCAATTTTCTCCGTGCCTTTGGTCATTCGATAAACTGAGGAGGGGTGGAAACCCACCCTCTCCAGTTCATCTTTGACCTCTGACACGTCGATGTTTAGAGGGATGCCTCTAAGGACGCAATTTAGTTGCTTTTCACTCGGTAACGTGTACGTGAAAAACTCAAGGTTTTTTTCTAGGAAGAATTTGGTCATAGCCCGAAAGTCGTCAGGGGTTGAAGGATGAATCCTATAGGCACCATTGGTATATTGTACCTTTGAGTACCTTAGTTTTTTCACCCCCAACTCCTTCGAAAATTCTGACCATTTTCCTTCTAGTTTGAGGTTAATGGGGGGAATTTTACCCTCGTCGATGTCTTGAGTTTTTGTTACATGAGTGAATTGTCCTTGAGGCTTTGGAGGGGGTTTCCATGTGAAGGTTGAAGGAGGTTTAGGGTTGAGAGGTGGTGGGAAATCTTGTTTATGGTGTTTAGGGGATGGTGAAAGAGTGATAACATCTTGAACCGGGGCGTTTGATGATTGGGCGGTGGGGTTTGATGTATCGGGCGGGAAAAAGTAGGTGTCCTTTCTGACGATGTTTTTACCCTTGACGGGGTTTGGTTTTGTGACCTTGGGATTATTAAGGGATGTGACTTCTCCATCGGGGTCGAAGTCAGGTGCACTGCGTTTGCGGGAGGTAGGGGGGGGGGTCGTCTTCTTCGTCGTCATCGATGTCTTGAATGCTTATGTAACTTAGGCTTTTACCAGTTTTTGTCTTAAGGACATCTGCTAGTTTTTTAATTAGTTGTAGAATTTCTTCTGAATTTAGGGACTCTAGGTCCAGATCTGGGAGTTTGGATTTTTTCTTTGTTTGTGATTTTGGGGGTTTTTTTGTCTTGAATGTTATTTTTGGAGGGAGGGGAATGGAGGTTTTCGGGATTTCGGGCTGAGCTACTTGGGGGTTTTCGGGTTGTTTTTCTTGGGTATTTTTTTTGTTTGAGAGGTTTTCGAAATTGTTTATTGCTGTGGATACGAGAGATTCTTTGGTTTTTGGTGAGGCTATGCTTTTTCCAGAGGAACGAGGGGATTTGCCGACCTTTTCCCCAGGTTTGGGGGGAGGGGGCTTGGGTGGGGTTTTTTTGGGAGGGTTGAGACCATCCCTTGCCTTGGTCCTACTAGGTTGCCCTAATAGAAAAAGACACGATGGGGGATGCTATTTAGGGGCGTCTATGCCGAGGGAACAGTGTTCCGTTGGCCGACGAGCCAAAATAGGGGTAGAAGAGGGTAGGAGCCTCGGAAATGGCTTAAAAAGTGCTAGAAAATTTAGAATAAATATAAAATAATTTTCGGGGTTTGTCAAGCTATTTCACCCGCACCCCAGTCCGGGCACCCCAGGGTCTAAGAGACAATGGGAACTCCCTAGACTGCAGCCCGTATAGAAAAATAACCCGGCCAACCCGTACTTGATAAAAGTGAAAATTTGTCGGTGGACCCCGCCGAGGCTTGAACCACCGACGCCAGAGTTAGATTTGAAGTCAAATATAGGATCCAGCGCTTGGCCCGCTATGCTACGGGGTATTGCCTCTAGCAAACGATTGAATATCGATGCGTTGAGTTCACGCGCGTTGGACCTTGGACCCCGGCGGTGTACAGTAGTCGATCGGTAGATCTTACTTAATTCAGAACCACGTAAGATAGACCACTGTAGACAATCGGGGTACACTTGAGCAAAACACTAGGAACTCACCACCAATATTCGCACGACGAGCGGACACTGCACTATACGAGTGTTGTTTATTTATCACGACCGGCGCGAAAATAAACAAACTAATCGATAAGATACGATACAATAAGATACGATACGATGCGACTGCTCCACAGCGACGATGAAATTGGTCCTTTAAAAGCTTTTGTATTTATATCTGTATAATTTTTTTCAAAATAGATTACTGAGGGAGCCGGAGTTATTATCCCATTAATTCGTAGGTAGGATTGTCGTTTATTTCTAAATAAAATTAATCTTTTAAGAGGATTAACGCTTATTACATGTTAAAATCTGTGATTATAATACAATATAGTCATTAAATTTATGTAATGACTATTATAAATATAATTTTTGTCAAATAAGTATATAATCACATAATATGTAAGATAATAAAATTTAATAAATTTCGGTGATATGTTTTTTCATATAATTTTAATTTAAGGCAAAATACATTCTTGATTTTTTCTATATGTATTGCTAACATATAGAGCTCTTACGTGTAAAAATTTCAGATTTTTAAATTTAGTTACCTTTGAGATATTGAGGCTCAAATATTGGATAATTTGGTAAAAGTAGTATTTTTGAAGCTTTATAAAAAAATATTACGTAAATATTTTGGTTTGAAATTTTAACAGTGTATAGTAATTACAAAAATTTACAAAAAAAAAATCACCCCCTCAATTCAACCCCCTAAGAAAATATTAAAATTGAAAAATCGTCATTTTATTAAATTTTATATCAAATTTCGGATACAATTTTCACCTATTTTGATTTTATTTAGAAAAAAGTCTTTCAAACAAAAAATATAGCCCATTGTATGCTTAAAAAAATAATTTTTGTTTCATATCGCTAGCTCATTTAATAACTGAGAAATTTAAATTTCCCCAACATGCAAAAATTAAAAAAAAAGCAAAGTTTATAGGGTGGCCACCCCCAACTGAAGCAAAATAAAAATATTCTAACATTGATTTTGAAGTATACATATATAGGGTAAACAACAGTCAAAATAGTATTAAATTTGAAAATGGTCGAGCGCCCTATGCTGGACGATATTTAATGGATTACACCTACTGCTTTTTTGAAAAAAAAGTTAAATATCGTTGTATTCAGCAGTAAAAAAAATCCGGGAAGATTATACATCTATAAGATGCAGTTTTTTACCCAGATTTTAAAAATATTTTGTTTTTTTAGATATCCCTAACGGTTTTCGAGAAAAGTTAAAAAAAAAAACTTAAAAAATGTTAAACATTTTTTAAATGCCTGTTTCTCAGTTATTACTAAAGCTTTTAATTTGTTTTGTTCGTTTTTTAATACTCATTAATTCTGTGAAATCGAATTTGTTTGGACTTTAAGTAAAAAAACACACCCTTGTTTTTAAAGTTCGAACAACACTCTTTTTTGGTGATTTTTAACAAGACAATTACAAATAAAACTTTTATTTTAACATTTAACATAACATATATCAGAAAAACTAGATAATAAACAGAAAAAAAATAATTCATCTTGTTTTTAAGATAATCCAATTGAATAATTGGGCTTAGTCGGGGCGAGCAGCGGACTGATTTTTATGCAGGTGGATGCATTGGGGTTCTTGGGATTAAATAACACAAATTTACCTTAGATGTCGGCTGGTCTTCTTCCTGATCGATCAGTTCTTCCTGGCTCCTTTGTGTTACATTAAACTTGAACCACATAGACCTCACAGGACTTACAGAAAACCTATGGCGTGACCCATATGGACAGTGAATATATATTTAAAATTATAATTATAATTATATCAAAATAAATTGTAGTAACTTCTGTTGAAAAAAGTAAAACATAAAATTTGAATATCTTAAAAACAAGGCGTTAGAAATATTTTTTTCTATTCTTAAAAATTTTTAGTATCTAGTTAGTTAGTTGTGTTAAATGTTAAAATAAAACTTTTATTTCGAATTGGCTTGTTAAAAAATGCCAAAAAATCGTGTTTTTCGAACTTCAAAAACAAGGGACAGAAAAATTTTAATCCCAAATCCGATTTCACAGAATTAATAAATATTAAAAAACGAATAAATTGAGCTATAAAACGAATTAAAAGCTTTAGTAATAACTGAGAAATAGGCAACTAAATGACTTTTTTTTTAAGTTTTTTTTTTAACTTTTCTAGAAAACCTTTAAAAATACCTAAAAAAAAACAAAGCATTTTTAAATTCTGCGTAAAAAACTGCATCTTACGGATGTATAATGTTCCTGAAAAAAAATTTTTTAGGGCTGAAAACAATATTTAACTTTTTTTTTTCAAAAACGCAGTAGCATTTATCCCGAACCAAAGTCAACAAACGGAGGTGAAGTTCGTGTTCAGCAACAAAAAGTTAATTTTTGTCGACCAGTGCAATTATTAATACTATTAATGTGATTATTTTTTAGTTGCATTTTAAAGTGGAGACAATATCTAAATCTAGTGATACGTTCACTATAGATGACGGTTATCAACCGAAAATAGAATTGTGTTCGAAAGAAGCCAACGTTATAGCCTCAACGTTTGAACAATTTATAATTAAAAATAAAGGAAGTTTGGAAACATTTAAAGGTAAGAACGATTATATAGCAATATTCTTGTAGCATTACAGGTTAGAAAAGTTAGATGGTTTTGCTGGTACACTTCTTTATGGAAATAATATGACACCTAGGTGTCATAGAACCCCAAAGAAACTTCGTAGCTTACAAAAATTACACAGGCACACAAAAAAATAAATGTGCAGAGCCAAACAAGCGACCTAATATAGCATTGTAGTATTGATCCAGTATAGTCGACATCTGCATTAATTGGAATTTTCTGCTTACCAGTTTTTTTTTATTCGAGTTTAAATTTTAATGTTAGGACAAATTTTTCCTACCACCAAATATCGTAAGTCGTTTTTTTTTTTTGTAAAATGAATTCTGTAATAGCTCTAATGTTCAGGTTTTGGTTGAAAAAAAAAACAATTTTTGCAAAAGTTATTACCAATATTACGTGATAAAAAAAAATAATAAAATATTTTTTAAATAAGTTCAATGTTTTTTTTTTATATTCGGAAGAAAGATTTCTTGAGTGTAACAGTAATTTACACTTTTACCTTGTTTTTAGTAACAAACTGCATACAAATTGAAATTCTACGTAAATTGTACCAGCTCCAATCAATATTATAGAAGTATTTGTATTTAAATACGTATGAGTACACAACTTGTAGGAGAAATTTTTTTTTTTTTTCCTGTTAAACATAAAAAATTTAATAAAATATTTTTAACAAGTTTGCTACCGATACGTGGCGTCATTTGCGCACTATAAAAATTACAACCGGCAGAGAACGGAAATAATGTGTTTTTAATGTTAAATGGAAAAAGTAAACAAAATATTATTATTTATTTTATATATATTTATTATTTTTTATATATATATTATTATTTTTTTTTTTTTGATGAAAATGTGCCAAATCCAAGAAAAATGTTTTATTACTAGTGATGTGATATCGAAAATTCGATCACTAATTTGTGATATATAATTCGGTTATAGCCGAGCGGTTAATTATAACTTTTATTATAACTTACACAGTTAGGTTGGCCATACAATCTTCTATCGTTTTTAAAGTATACCCGAGCGGAGAATATACTTAACCACTTATCACTTTATTCGGGAGCTTAATGAGTTCTAGTAAGATGGTGCTTAGGAAACATTAAACGATTTCTTCTTCTTAATAATAATATATTAAATAAATGTGAATAAATTCTTCAAGAACATGAAAGATCAATTCTTACTTCTAAGTCCTACTTCTATGCAAAGCCCTTAAATTCTAATTTCCATTATATATTAGTTTTCCATTAAATACTTCTAAATTAAAACATTCTATGTTTGAAATTCCAACTTTTTACCATAATTTTCAAAGCCCAATTTATTGGCACATTTCTCTCAGTGTAAATATTAAAACAGGAAAGTATAAGTCTTTAAATATTTCCACAGAATATTTCTCAAAGTTCATTATCACCATAATTTCTAACAGTGTAGATAGAAAATCGAACCGAATAAAATTCGAAAATATTTTAAAATACTCGAACAAAATATATTTAAGTCCCAAAAATTTTCAAAGTTCAAACAAAAAAAAATTTAATCAAAGAATAATTCTTTAAATTATTCTTAAAAGGTGG
>CAUEHQ010000505.1:43340-80295 GCA_958510825.1 Brachypterus glaber
GGGGTTTATTTGGACAATCCTTGTACACCTATCCAAGAATCTTCTACAATCCTTGACAATTCCTTCTTTCACAATCATCTGTAATTCTCCAGACTCATTCACAATCATCTACAATCATCTGAAATCTTCCCACAATCTTTAACAATCTTCATTAAAATTTTATAAAATCTTTTTGACAATCTTTGACAATCTTTCACAATCCTTTGCTTCTTACAATCCTTGTACACTTCTTTTTTTTAATAAATTAACCCCTCGCTATTCACAGATGTGGCGGACACTGTTTCCTCAGTCAGACGACTTCTATTGTATACCACACGGTTACAGAAAAAGTTTCTACGCAGTAACTTGGAACATCTTTCTTTGGAAAGCCTGAACTTTGAAACTGAAGAACATCTGTTTCACAGGTATAGTGGCAACTAGCAATCTTAAAGGTTTTAATGGAGCTCTCTACAACTAGAATTATGAAACAAAAGACGTCTACCATATCTCTATCTCATTTGTGCTACACTTTCCAGCCAACCAAATAAATACTGTATTTATTTTTCATTTAACAAATACAGTATTTATTTGGTTGGCCGGAAAGTGTAGCACTGAACGGCACGAACGAACATAGCTAATGTGAATCTGTAGAATAAGATAATTCTACTAAAATTTATATGGCGCCAGTAATTTCCCGGCCAAATAAATATTGTATTTGTTCAACAAAGAACAAATACAGAATTTGTTTGGTTGGGTGGAAGTGGGAGTGTATTTATGTCTTCTATCCTTTTTGGGTAGAACTTTTGTCCCTGTCTAATCTAACGGGAGAAATCGCCATTAGGTCACATTTTTCAAATTTCTATGTTCAGATTCTGATTTTCCTCAATGTTTTGTTCCATGCCACTAAAGTTGGTTTCTAAAAAAAATATATAATTAAAACAAATATTTACTGCTTTTTAGAAACTAATTCTGCAACCAGATATACAAAAGCAGTTTTTCTTTGATAAAGCACAAAAAGGTTGGTCGATACTGGTTGAAAATTTAACCAGGTGCAGGTGCTCATAGTTTTTTAGGCCGGTGTTCGTCTGCACAATAAAACTATAGTCATAGTCAAATATCAGACACGAGCCTGTTTGATACAAATGTTTGGTTGTAACTATGGTCTGTTTTTTCAAGCAAGATATTAAATTAAAAATCACACAGTAAATATTTTTACAACATGTTTGAATAGTATATGTTTGTGTATAGAATATAGTTATGTTTTGTGACCAAGATAACTCAAGAACGCTTCGAGCTAAAGACTTCAAATTTGGACCATGGGTTGATTCTTTGAAGTTCTAGGCTGAAATTGTTTTTGGTAAAAATAGGTGTGGGGTAAGGGGGTAAAATAGGGTATTTTTTTTTTAATTTTTCGACAAAAGAAAATTTTAAATAATTTTCCATGCATAAAAAACATCACTCGCTTGGGGTCCATAGTACACTGTAAAAACTGCATGTAAAATAATGTAAAAATACATGGATTTACACAGCACGGAATAGTAAATTTACTATTCTGGACTATACATAATTCATGAATTTATGTAAAAGAATGTAAAAAAATGTAAAAGAATGTAAAAGAATGTAAAAGAATGTAAAAGAATGTAAAAGAATGTAAAAGAATGTAAAAGAATGTAAAAGAATGTAAAAGAATGTAAAAGAATGTAAAAGAATGTAAAAGAATGTAAAAGAATGTAAAAGAATGTAAAAGAATGTAAAAGAATGTAAAAGAATGTAAAAGAATGTATAAAAGAATGTAAAAGAATGTAAAATAATGTAAAAAAATATATTTACATTGATTTACATAATTTTGCATGATTTTACAATGTCGGGCTATGTTATTTTAAGACGCGCGTGCGCTTTGGACAATAACTAAGATGGCGTCGCATCATAAGACGGACCGTTTAATATTGTTATTATTAGAGAGATAGCGACGCATGCTGCTAGGTTAAAGTGCTAAAAGTGTAAAAAAAGGTAAATATTATTTATGTACGATATTTAAATGTTTTATTTGTGGCCTAAAATTTACATTCATTATAAATTACAATCTTTATCAACCAATAGATCTTTAAAGAAAGATGTAAGGAGTTTATACTCGTATTAAGGGTGCAAATCGTTTGGTTATTAAACCAAATGAACTTTACGCTACGATATTTCAAAAAAGCTTTGACACAGAGACTTGTAATTTGGAACAAAAGTTTTCTAAGTAGTAAATATGTTTTTTCAAATTTCAAGTCTCTATGTCAAAAAGTCCAAACCATTCTGGACTATGTAATTTTTAGCCCGGTCTATGCAAAGTATTACCATTCTGGACTATTTAATTTTTACCGTTCCAGTCTATGCAAAATATTACCATTATGGACTGTGTAATTTTTACTGTTCCGGTCTATGCAAAACATTACCATTACGGACTATGTAATTTTTACCATTCCGGTCTATGGCAACATATTACCATTTACGGACTATGTAATTTAATGTAATTTATTTTTAACGTGTACACTAAGGATAGAGAAAACATTAAGAAAGGGTGACAATCCCGTTGTAGGAGTCTAAAATCACCAATTTTTAAATTGATATGTTTTATAGATAAGCTCTTAGTCATTTTTTTTATGTAATAAATAGTAAAGTGTTAAAATAATAAAAAACTAAAAAAAAAAACAAAAAAATAAAAAATTGTTTATTTTATAAGTTAGTTAGTTATTTTAACCTTTGTGTAATTTTAAGCAAAAAAAGTAAGTTCATACAAGAAAAATAATATTTTACGAAGTTATTGCAAAATTAATTTACAATACCTACATAAAATACTATTTTAGGCAAATTTGTCTTTAAGCCATTGATATACCTAACTGTAAGGTTAGTTAAGTTAGTTTATGTCGTTAAGGCCTGTAAAAAAAGTTTTGTAAATAAAAGAACTAATTCGCAAACAAAAATTAGAAGCCAGCCAGGAAAAGTAAAATCGCTAAGAAATTCAAAAATGCCAAAAGATGTTAACTTAAAAACAATTTAAAATGCATTAAAATCTGCCATCACTGTTTCTATAATCCCACCCACTTTGCCTCTTCCCCCTTTCTTTAGCTTCACATAATATCGGAACTTCTTCGCTTAATCGCAATTTGTACGGAGCTTGAAATCCATCTGTATTTAGCCCCTTAACACGTTTGCTGCCGACGAAAATTATATAGAATGTAGTGTCGCGTTCAAAATTAATTTCTCGCTTTATTAGTAGAGATAGGAAAGTGAATTAATTTAATTTTGTAGAGGAATGTTTTGGCTTTAAAACGATGTAACTGTTGATTTACGTAATATTCGGTGAAAAAGGGAGCCCTTTGGGGCTATTAAATGGACTGCAATTGACTCACCGATACTATTCTGGAGGTTGATTTACCACAGGTACCTGGGTTTTATAGCTGGATGTTAGCGCCAAAATCCCTCCAACGGCTAGTTCGTTTCTGTTTCACGCTCAATTAAGGGCTTGATAATACACATTCGCACTATTTCTATTTCGCACAATTTAAATTTAAATTGATTTAATACTAGATTAATAATAATAATTATTGTAATTCTTTTGCTAAAGATATTTTCTAACACACACGTTCTTTACATTTTTTGATTCTTGACAGACCGGGATGAAAACGCGTGGGTCGATCACCCGAAAATCTGTTTTATCGACTTAACGAGATGGCGCTTCGATTAAAATTGTATAGATAGATTTATTCTTGCTAAAAAAATTACAAACGTCAGAAAAAAATACAGTAGAATAAAAAATAAAAAATAAAATATTAAAAGTCTAAATCATTGAAGTTATTATCTAAATATTCTTCAAGGCTATAGAATGCCTTTTTAATTAAATAAAATTTTATACGTTTTACAAAAACAGAAAATGGCACACATCTAAAATTTGTAGGTAACACATTAAAAAATTTTATACAGTAGTAGTTAGGGCCGGTTTTTGACCTTTCCAGTCTTAATTGTGGTATACAAAGATCAGTCTTATTTCTCGTATTATGTGTGTGTTTTACGTTTTGTGGGAAGAGATCTGGGTTCTTTCTAAGATAAATTAGGCAATTTAATATAAACAAGCAAGGAAAAGTAAGGATCCCCAACTTGATAAAGTGTTGTTTGCATTCATCCCTATATCTCAAACCCGCAACCATTCTAAGTGCTTGTCGTTGTAACCCAAAGATCCGGTGCCTACATGACGAGTGGCCCCAGGCCACAATACCATAGTTAAGCAGCGATTGAAACAGAGCGAAGAATGCATTTCGCAATATTGGCTCTGACAGAGATAATGAAAGTGATCGAAGCAGGTAAATATTTTTGCATAGCTTTTTTGATAAAGCAGTACCATGGTTATTCCAGGTCAACTCAGAATCTAGATGTAAACCTAAAAATTTCACACTTGTTGATAGATCTTGATCTTCTAGGTTTCGCAAAGTAAAAATCATATTAACGGTTTTACTTTGATTAAGACATAATCTGTTATCCAAGAACCACATAGAGGCTCTCATTTGTATGTCACGAATTTTAATCGATCCCGTTATAAAGGATTCATCTTGGACCCCAAAATTTATGTCATCTGCAAATAATGTGCAAGCTGCGTCCGACACAAATTCCGGTAGGTCGTTAATAAATATTAAAAAAAGTAAAGGGCCTAGGATAGACCCTTGTGGTGCCCCGAATCCCACAGGCCTGTCTTTAGACCGAGATCCGTTGAACAGTACCTGTTGGGTTCTACCAGATAAATAGGAACTTATTAATTTAATACTGTTGGGATCAAAATTGTAATAATACAGTTTTTTTATTAAGATTTCATGGGACACACAATCGAAAGCCTTCGTGAGATCCAAGAATGTGGCAAAATTGAATTTTTTGTTCTCATAGGATGAAATTACAGTATCAATAAATTTAAGTATAGCGTCAATAGTCGATTTACCCCTGCGAAACCCGAATTGATCCTTTGTGAAAAAATCAAAAGTTTCGAAATTATGACAAATTTGGTCAAAAAGTATCCTTTCGAACACCTTTGACAAAATTGGAAGTAGTGAAATTGGTCTGTAGGAGTTGGTATCGTTTATATTATTATTTTTGGACACTGGAACAACCACAGCACGCTTTAGTTCATCTGGAAAGATGCCTTCCACTATACAGTGGTTTATTATTTTGGTAAATGGCGTAATTATTTGATTCTTTAATGTTTTAATAAGATCAGAGTTAAATCCAAAAATGTCTCTACTTTTGCTATTTTTTAATTTATCTATCGCAGATCGGACCTCGTTAAAGGTAACGTATCTAAAGTTAAAATTGGCATTAACATTTGGCATGTTTGCCATATGACTAATAGGGTCATTTTTAGGTATACCTAAAGAATCAATAACAGTCTGGGCAATGTTTGAAAAGTAATCATTAAACTCTTCCTCAGAAATGTTACATTTTTCTGCTGGCTTTTTTATAGTCTTTTTGTTTTTATTTATTAAAGTCCACATAGTTTTTTGTGGGTTACTAAAACTTTTTACAAAATTATCGTTTTCTTTGATTTTTTTTTTTTAATATTTGCACTATAGCTGGACTTAAATTGCTGGTATAGCTGTTTATTACCTTCAGTAGGATTAAGTTTACAGGCATCATATATAAGACCTAACGTTTCTCTTTGATGTATCAAATCAGCTGTAAACCAATTTTGTTTGCAGTATGCCCCATCAGAAATTTTGTAACATTTCTCCGGAAAAGCCTCATTGTACTTCTCAGTGAGAATATTTAAAAATATGCTAAACTTATTACCCGCATTCAGATTTGGAATATCAATAAATCCCCAACCAATATCAGAAACCATATTATGAAATTTAAATTTACCAAATTGGGTGATTGGTCTTACTTTCCTGTTTAAAGTGGTGCTTTTGGACTGTGTTATTTCCAGTTCCAAGCTTAATCCTAGGTGATCTGAAAAGAACGTATTAACAGGTTTGACACTTGCAGTATATACAAAAAAGTTACAAAAAATGTTGTCTAAAATATTTTTACCCCTAGTTTGGAAAGAAACAAGTGCTTTAAAACCAAATTGACTCAATAAATCCTGAAGAAGATCAGATCTCTCATCATTAATATCATTAAACCACACATTGAAGTCACCTCCTATTAGGTAATTTTTATCATTTATATCAATCATATTTAATAAAACTGTTAATATTGAAATAAAATTACAAAAATCTTCCGTACTACTACTACTACGGTATATTGTTATAATATTTAAATTAAAGTTTTTTAAAAAAATTTTGCTATAGGAGGCGCTACCATACGGCGATATAAATTAAATGCAGAATTCTACTTTCAACATACAGGGATGATCAAAAGCACAAAACTATACAGTAACTTTACTTATATTCAATAATAATAATAATACTTATACAAGAAAGACTGAGCAGCGAGTACGAAAGATGGAAGGCAAGATCCAGTCGGCTCTGGATGCCAGAGAGAAATATACTTACCTGGGGATGGAGCAAAGCCACACTCAGGAAGTATCAACAATCAAAAACGCTCTCCGCAGTAACTACAGACACCGACTCCGACAAATCTGGTATTCTGAGCTGTCGGGGCCCAACAAGGTGTCTGCTACTAATATGCTTGCTGTTCCGATAATACTGTACTCATTCGGAGTAGTTGAATGGACGGTTAATGAGCTGCTCAACCTTGATCGAAGTACTCGCAAGCTAATGCATCTCTCTAGAAGCTTAAATCCAAGATCGTCCACTCCACGACTATACGTTTCTCGTCAACAAGGTGTACGTGGACTTTTAAGCTTGGAGTATCTTAATAATAGAGTGGTACTGGATACAGCCCACAAGATTATAAGGAGCGAATGGTCCATGACCACGAAAAAGCAGGTGTGGGAGCCTTTATTTATAAGGCAGCAACCAGAAGCTCTCAACCTTGTTTTCGACATCGAACGGGAAAACGAAGACTATCACCGAGCTAGATCCCATTCCATTAAAAGCCCAAATAAAATCTGCAGAGTGCCCAATGCTTTTGCAGTCACACGTGGATAGGCCAATGCATGGTATCTATTTCAAGGCCATTGAAGATCATGGTCTATCCAAAAAACTGACTTTCGCATTTCTGAGGTCAGGTGGGCTAAAGTCGGAAACTGAGTGCTTCATTATGGCTTGCCAAAATGGTGTTTATAATACGTTAGTCTATCGAAGCCGCGCCATGGGTATAGAGGTCCCTGATATAAACTGCAGGGCTTGTCATAAGACTCCGGAGACTATAATGCATTTACTTTCTGCATGTAACACATACGCAGTCTCCGCTATATCCATAGACACAATGCGGCCCTACGAGTGCTGTACTACTTTCTTAGACACTCGTATGGGATAGACGAAACACCCGTGCTGCCTTATATTTCAGAGGAAATCGAGTCCGTGGTGGAAAACGAGAAGTGTCGCATCTACTGGAACTATTTGTTTCTCACCCTCAGGCAAATACTTCACAACAAGCCTGATGTTGTCCTCCTCGATATTCGTACAAAGACAATGTTTGTTATTGAATTTTCAGCTCCAGCTGAAATAAACATTGTCTTGAAGTGGGAGGAAAAACGGATAAGATATCAAAATCTGCTGTTTGAGCTCCGTAGGCTGTATCCAGGCCATTCTATCAGACTAGTGGTACAGATTATAGGATCCCTTGGTGGTATGAGACAAAGCTTCCTTTCAGCTCTCAAAACCATACCGGCATGCCATGAATCGGCCGAGAACTTAGCCGGTGGCATGCAGAAGGCTGTGAACCTTGGATCGTTACAGCTACTCAGGGCACACGAGATTCGTCCCCAATGACTACTTATCTCACGGACGTGGGGAGTAATTATTGGTTTAATTACCAGCGCATCGCCTGATGCATCGGAGCTCAGGAGGATCCGTCTGGTTAGGCTTTTGCTTAAAAAAAAAAAAAATAATAATAATAATAATAATCATAGTCATAGTCATAGTCATAGTCATAGTCATAGTCATAGTCATAGTCATAGTCATAGTCATAGTCATAGTCATAGTCACAGTCACAGTCACAGTCACAGTCACAGTCACAGTCACAGTCACAGTCACAGTCACAGTCACAGTCACAGTCACAGTCACAGTCACAGTCACAGTCACAGTCACAGTCACAGTCACAGTCACAGTCACAGTCATAAGAATAAGAATAAGAATAAGAATAAGAATAATAATAATAATCTTTATTATCCAATCGACCAATAAATATACAAATTCAAATACTACAATTATTGCAAAATATATCAGGGTATGAGATGAAATATTCACGTACACTGGCATAGGATTAGTCAAAGAAAAATTACTAAATACAATTTAAAGAAAATAAAGAAAATAACTATACATATCATAGCTTAAAACTAAAGTCTAGACGGTAATATACCACATAAAAACTGATCTTCCAAATATTTATTTATGTTATTATAACACTTATCTAGGAGTAGATTTAAAAAATGTTTTTTATAAGTTTATTGCTTTCAATTAATTTTAAATTATTGCGAACCTTATTAAAGAGTTTAACACAAATATATTGTCAAGATCTAGATAATTCTCAAAAAATAATAAATTAAATTATTATTTTTAAATTATGCTTACAATAATAATCTACTTATTTGTCCTAATTTAATTAATGCAAGTTATAAATTTAAGTAGATTATTAAACAAAATTATTTATAATAGTCTCACGAAATGTCCTTAGATTGTTTATAGGCATCACTCAAAACGGTCCCAAATTATTAATTATAAAAAAAATCTTGTTTGAAACTATTGTTTAATCTGTAGTACACATGTAAATCGATTATGATTTATGAACACGATTGTTATTATTAACAAATGTTTTATAATAAACATTTAACAGCATAAAACTCGTCTCCGAATGTATGGGGAAAATCATTAAGTTACGAGTAATCTTACCGAACGTTTCGTGAGGCTGACGATGATCACCTCAGTAATTCTGCTTGTTTTGTGGTAAGCCCTTTTAGTAATGTCCTGAAATTGTATTTCTGAGTTTTATTCATTTAAACCTAGGTTCGCTTAGGTTATCCTTTTCCCTATCCCACACGAAATAACCCCTAATTCGTGACAATATTTTATTCCCTTCTCAAATTTAGCAGTGTTTAGCTTTGTTCAAACCGTTCTCAAGTTTTGACTAAAAAAGTATAAAAGCAGTAATGTCTAGGTACTCATTTTTCACGTTTGGGCCTCTTTGTCTCCAAAGCTGTGACGTTTTGTAAGGAAAAATATTATTTTTGATAAATATTCTAATTAACGGCAGACTAACATCTCTACTCTAAATTTCTCTACTCCCTAACATGCCTACTCCATAACATCCCTACTCCACAACAACTCTACTCCGTAACATCTCCACTCCATAACATCTCCACTCCATAACATCTCTACTCCACACTATAAGGACTTTATTAGCCACTTAATAATAAATTAGTAGTTCAAAGAACAAAGAATCTTCTTCTTCTAGATTATTTATTTTTTTCGTAGAAAACGTTTATCTTTAAATTCAAATCTAGAACAATCATAAATGAATTATTCTAAAAGCCACAATGACCGAGTACTCTTAATATGTACTAATAAGTAAGTAATTAATAAATTAAATTCATATTTGACAGTGACTTAGCATGACAAATATTCATTTGAGTTAAGACAAGTGGCTAATCGAGTGCATATAGTGCGGAGTAGAGTTGTTACGGAGTAGAGATGTTATGGAGTAGAGATGTTACGGAGTAGAGTTGTTGTGGAGTAGGGATGTTATGGAGTAGGGATGTTAGGGAGTAGAGAAATTTAGAGTAGAGATGTTAGTCTGCCTAATTAACTATAATTCAGATTACATTTTTGTATTATATTATAATTATTATACCCTGGATATTGGAAGAGAAAATATTAAAATCCACAATTTAGACATATGAGCTAAAGTTATGATAAAATAAATACCTTAAAAGGCGGGCTAGGGGGCAAAAAATATATTTTTTATAATAACAGGAAAGAGAAACAAGAATTTGGTAAAATCAATACAAAATTAAACTAAAGTGACTCAAGCCACCAATTTATAATTTTTACGGCAGACTAACATCTCTACTCTAAATTTCTCTACTCCCTAACATCCCTACTCCATAACATCTCTACTCCACAACAACTCTACTCCGTAACATCTTTACTCCATAACATCTCTACTCCGTAACAACTCTACTCCACACTATAGACACTCGATTAGCCACTTGTCTTAACTCAAAAGAATATTTGTCATGCTAAGTCACTGTCAAAAATGAATTCAGTTTATTAATTACTTACATATTAGTGCATGTTAAGAGTACGCGGTCATTGTTGCTTTTAGAATAATTAATTTATGATTGTTCTAGATTTACATTTAAAGATAAACGTTTTCTAGGAAAAAAAAAATAATCTAGAAGAAGAAGATTCTTTGTTCTTTGAACTGCTCATTTATTATTAAGTGGCTAATAAAGTGCATATAGTGTGGAGTAGAGTTGTTACGGAGTAGAGATGTTATGGAGTAGAGATGTTACGGAGTAGAGTTGTTGTGGAGTAGGGATGTTATGGAGTAGGGATGTTAGGGAGTAGAGAAATTTAGAGTAGAGATGTTAGTCTGCCATTTTTACCCCTTAAACAACCCTAATAACCCCCTTAATCCCCTGAAAGGAGTCTGATACAAAATTTAAATTAAGTGTTATGGCAACAATACCAACACATAACTATTTTACCAAATCTGTAAATGAAAATATACTAACTGTGCCATTATTTAGTAAATCAGGTCTTCAAAAAACTTTATTCTATGATGCCCCTAAGTATTTTAATTCTATACCTCAAAACATAAAAAATATTAAAAGCAAAAAAATTTTTAAAGAAAAATTAAGGGAATATATTTTAGGTAACCGCTAAGTTTTCAATGAATGCCATTTTTTGACTCAATATTTGTTTAATTGCTTTTTTGTTTCATTTTCCTCAATCATACTCAATCATACTCATTATCATAATTATAGTTAAATGAATTTATTATATTTATATATGAAACTTATAACAAAATAATTATATCAACATACCCGCACACAAACCCAGGTTTAGGCGGGTCATCTGTATTATGTTTAAATATTATTGTTCTTATATAAAATTGTTTTCAATAAATTCAAAATTCAAAATTCAAAAACAATAATATATGTGCAAAAAGTCAATCGATTAAACATTTTTAAAGTTATGAAAAAAAAACCTTAATTAGCAGTGATGTTGAGTACCCTGTTTTTCATTTTGGGACGTTTGGGAACGATGAAGATACAATAATAAATTTCTATAATTTCACAGCAATATTCGCCTGGGTTGTGCGCATCCTTTGTGCTGTCAGGCCATCTTGATTTCTCAAAAAAATATCACTCTACCCTAATGCGCAGCATTGTTTGGTGAAACATATTTGTGCCAAAAGTGTTTAATAATATATACGAATGCGAAAAAGTGTTCTGGCAAACATAAACAAATATACTTGCACAGTACTGGTTGGTGGAACATATTTACGTGTAGAAGTATTTAATAATACACACGGATGAGCAAAAGTGTTCTGGCAAACATATACAAATACACTGCCTAGTAAAAAAGCTTTACTATTTTTAATCTCCGCGCTTGAAATGTTTTTTTTAATTATCAGTGATAATAAAAAATCCATTTTATGCGCGCAGGTGAAAAATGGAAAAGCTTTTTTACTATGCTGTGTTTTCTTTAACTTTTAAATTATTAATTTTTTAGATAAGCAAGATTTCTTCAACTTTAGGGTGCGCAAATATCACCAAGAACATTGCCATAAAAAAATATCCTTGAAAGTGGATAGACAAAATATTTTGGAAACCAGCTTAAAAGCAACGAAAAATTTTTCGGTGTCCGATTGGTGTAGAAATTTTGAAATTAGTTTTCAAGGAGAAAAAGGTAAGTTCACATAGACATTTTTTGTACTTTTTTGTTTTATTGTCTTTGGTCGTTCTTGAAAAGTTATTTTTACTTTTTGTTCTTTGACCCTTGATGTAATAGGCGCGTTCGATTAAAAGAGAAATACTTATTGCAAACTTATAAATATTTAAAAAATATTATTTACAAAACAAAATACAATATAACCTACCTATCGATAGGTATAAGTTACACTGTAAAAAGTCAGTCTTAGAATTATGTCTATTTTAAAATAACGGTTATCTTAAAATAATGTTTTCTCATAATTTAGACAGCTTGTAAGTTAAAACAATCCGTGGATATATGTTATGCTATGCATTCCGTTATATACTATTCACAGTAATTTATTGACAGTACCATTTAATGGTATATTGCATTTTCCCAAATACTTTAAAAGAGCACCACTATATTTTTTTGGTTGTTTTAAATATACCTTGTGCTTGCAAAACAATGGTATATTATACTTGCTATTTTTAAGTTTTAAAAGTCGTAAAAAACATTTAAAAACAACCCCCTGATTTCAACTATATTGGGCAGTGATTTTCCCGAAAACTAAAAGAGATAATCAGTTTCTGCAAAAGACATTTCAAGTAAGACAAGTATCTATAAAAAGTAGCCCTATATTAAATCCACCTCTACACTCCTTCCCACAACTTACCCCAACTTTATGTTTTCAAACAGCACCCCTATATTTTTTTGGTTACGTAATACTTAAAAGTTCCCTAGGTGGTCAAAAATGAACTAGAAATCTGTTAAGTAATACCGTTCTTATGTAATGAAGTAATATTTTTATGATGTAGATCATTAAACAGACGACAAAAATACGCAATATATTTTTTTTATAAATTATTTTTAAATAAGCATAATTGCCTGTACTAAAATTCAAAAAGTAACACATGTAGGATTTTTATAAGGTCAAATTCGGATTGTGGGCCTATAAATTGATAAGAAAAATATATTTTTTGTATGACCAAGACTAAAACTTAATTTTACGCTTTTATTTTCGGGACTGAACTTGTCTTTCTCCCAAGGGAATAAAAATCACGGTAACCTTGATAATATTAAAATATTATACATACTATGTGCTTTACTGATACAAAAATTAGGTTTGGTGATGTTTTGTAATAAGTTAGCGATTTAAACCAATTTATTTGATTTTAACAAAGAAAACCTTTAAAAATAACATTGTTATAACAATTTATACATTACTTAAAATATATCATCTTCGTCCATTTTTTCGAACTGACGTTTGTGTCAACCATATTAAAAAACAAATGAAATCGCGATAGCCGTGAAACTCACTTTTCGCAATTCACATTTTGATTAAATTACGAAAATAAAACAACCGATGGTTGTTTAGACGCATGGTTTTTAATTTTAATTTTATCTACCTACCTAAATTATTTATAGTATTATTAATTTGACCCATTTCGCTTCTATGGTTATTTATATCGATAAAAAATCTAAAACAGAAAATAAAATTAAAATATTCTTATCAGGCGCACCTATTTCTAGATGCGCTGGTAAGGTATTGCGTTTAATTTTATTTTCTGTTTAAGATTTTTTATCGATATAAATAACCATTGAGGCAAAATGTTAATTTATCACCCTTATAGATTTTCGTATATTGCGTAGTGCTTGCGTATATTGGTGAGAGGGCGTTAGCGTAGACTGCAGTGTATAGTTTTCATAGAGTTTTATAGGTCAACTTGGCATCCATAAAATCTGGCAACATGTGTACGGCAAGATAAGATATAGCGGAGCAGGAATTATTGAAAATCATAAGAATCGTGCACTTTGTGCCAAGTCTTTGAAATTTGCTATAGTCTTAGGCATGGTCTTAAGGTTTTACGAAACCATCGCAAGCAACTTGTGCGTGACCTCTGCAAAGACCAGAGCTCTGGTGGCCTGTTTGTATTTTTAATACACTTTTGAACGGGATGAGCTATTAACTTGAAACTTAAAATATAAGCTAATTGGGACTATTTAAACAGGTTAAACTTAAGCTTAAGCTGTGAAGTACAAAAGTTTTTTTTGTTTCTTTAATAACTGTTCACCGGATTGACTTTTTGACTTGACTTTTGAAATACAAGTTAAAGGTAACTAATTAAATAAGACACATACAAAAAAATGCCAAAAAATACTAACTATGAAGTCCAAAACATGCATATAATGATTTTATTTTGTTTTTTTAATTTTTGACCAGATTAACATGGAGACTTCAAATTTGAAATATAAGCTTATGGTGACTATTGAAATAAGACACGTACATAAAATTACCAAAAAATACTACCCATGATGTCCGAAACAGACACATTATGATTCTCTTTTGTTTTTTAATTACTGTTGATTGGATTGACTTGGAGACATAAAATTTAAAATACAAGCTTACGGTGACTATTGAAACAAGACACGTAAATAATATTACAAAAAAATACTAGCTGTGAAGTCCGAAGCAGGCACATCATAATTTTCTTTTGTTTTTATAATAACTTTTGATCGGAATGACTTAGAGACTTGAAATTTAAAATATAAGCTTATAGTGACTATTTAAACAGATTCTACCGGGAAGTCACCGCGAGCGCAGCGAGCTGTCATTTTTTCCACAAAATACTTATTCTCATAAATGTTAATTGGATTATATATAGGGAATTGAAAATTGGTATGTGGGGACATAATGACAATTGAAAATCGAAGATAACAAGAAACAAGATAGGACTTGATAACGACTGCAAATCGACAAAATGAAAAAAAAGAATTAATCTGAAAAGGCGCGCAGCGCCGACTTTGAAGGTCGCAGCGCCGACTTTTACCTTATGAATATTTACCCAACATGTAAAAATTACGCTTTTTGAACAGAAGGTTGTAAACTTGAAATTCGGTATGTAAGGGTATAATAAAAAATGAAAAACCAAAAAACAAGATGGCCGACCTGTCAAAATTATATCTTTTGAACGGGAAGTCGTAGAAACTTGAAATTTGGTATGTACAGTGGATACCAATGAAAATGGTAGACGTCAAAATAAATTTGACATATTTTTATAATTTTTGCATTGCTTGTTTATGGTTTTTAAAAAGAAGGTTAGAAAATTTTAATGAATTAAATAAATAGGTTACTCTGTAAAATGTCATTAGTGTTTTTAAAATAACAATTTATTAAAAAATATAAAAAATACAAAAAGATAGGTGACTAGTCAATCATAACATCAAACGATACGGATATGAATTATAAAGGCAGTAAATGAAATCCAAATATCTTTATTTAAGATTGAACCATATTTTAACCATGGAATTTGAACCATATTTTAACTGTTTTTTATTGACGCGAAAGCAGAATTCAAACAAATAAATTTGTAAATTTGTAAAGAAAATAAAAATAAGGTTTTTGAGGAATTGATATCAAAGTTATTTGGACTTATCTCATTATTGCAGAAACAAAATAGTTTCAAAATATGAGTAAAGCATAAGAAAATCCTCCAAGAAATCTTCTGGACACTTAAGGAACAAGTATTCCAAATTTCAGACAAACCCATCACTATAGTGCATTCCACTTGGCCTGAATCTGCACCGATTGGGTCTTTTATTTGTAGTACAAATAAAAGTGTTCACAATCGTTTTATTATTTTTTTATTCATCCTTACACTATTTGTAATGTTATGTAACATATGTGTTACCAGATCTACGGATGTTTTATTCCTACGCGCGTTAATAACTGTACTATTTTTCTAGATATTCTATTTTTTCAAGTTTTAATTGTTGCCTGTTAAAAGTAGGAACTTAAAACTTGAAAAGATTAGGACTGTCGACAAAAATAGTGCAGTTATTAACGCGCGTAGAAATAAAAAATCCGTAGATCTGCTAACACTGTGTAACATGTAAATAAATTTCAACCACCCTATAAACAAATTTTCACGAAAATATTGTAAACATTTAAAAATTATTTATTTATTTATTTATTACATCCAACAGTATATGACCAATTACAGGATGAGTCACAAAAGAAAAACAAAAATATAACAAAAAAAAATATCTTAAATCTAAAACTACTAAATTAAACACTGTGAGCAGCAAATAGATCAAACATTAATCAAAATAGCTACCTTACACCTGCGGGTGTGGAGTTAAAAATATTTCGTTATCAGATCCAGTTTTAGCTATTGTAAACATACAAAAACAATTACCCCCTTACCTCCGCGAGGGTCATGTTAAAATTGTAATCAGATTTAGCTTTAGCTACTCCAAAAACCACTATTTACCATTTTTCACGAAAATATTTTAAACATTTAAAAATAATTACCCCCTTACCCCTGCGGGGGTGAGGTTAAAAATTTTTCGTTATCAGATTCAGTTTTAGATACCCCAAAAACTCTTATACACCAATTTTCACGAAAATATTATATAACATTTAAAAACAATTACCCCCGCGGGGGTGGTGTTAAATTTTTTCCGTTATCAGCTTTAGTTTTGGCTACCCCAGAAACCCCTATATACCAATTTTCACGAAAATATTGTAAACATTTAAAAATAATTACCCCCGGGGGGGTGGAGTTAATTTTTTTCGTTATTGGATTCAGTTGTAGCTACCCCAAAAACCCCTACATATCAATTTTCACAAAAATATTTTAAAATTTTAACAGTAATTACCCCCTTACCCCTGCGGGGGTAGAGTTAGAAAAATTTTATTATCAGGTTCAATTTCAACAACCTCAAAAACCCCCATAGAAAAACGTTCAAGTATTATTTAACGCTCCTAGGGGGGGTATAGGTATAGGAAAATAGCAATACAGGGGGTAGGCGGGGGTCGAAAATGATCAAAATGTGCGTTACTTAATACTTAAACCTTCCTTAGGCTAATTTTCAGGTTTTTGTGATTTTTTTTTATTCTCCCTTTTTTGCCCCCCTTGCCGTCCCCAGTTTTCACCAAAAAATATCCCGAGCGAGAACTTTTGGTAACATACCTGTATACTAAGTTTCATATCTTTGGCTTAAAGCGTTCTTAAGTTATCGACGATAACTTATCGTGCTTACAAGATTTTGTGGAAAGACCGACCGACCGTCACTTCGACAATTTTTTTTTAATTTTTAATTTGCTAGGAAAAGTCATGGGTAGTCATAGGGATTGCCGACAGAAGTGAAAACTTAAAACTATGAACCCATAAGATTTTCCCCTACCAAAAATCGATTAAAAATGTATTTTTTATGTTGGGCAAAGACTTAAGGGGTGAACGTCGGCGCTGCGCGCCTCGTTTTTAAGATTTCACTTTTTTTTTTCATTTTGTCGATTTTCAGTTGTTACCAAGTCCTCTTATATCAAATTCCATGTTTCTGCAACTTTCCATTAAAAAAATGTAATTTTTACAGGTCGGCAATCTTGTTTTTTTGTTTCTTCGGTTTTCAATTTTCATTTTGTCCTTACATACCAATTTTCAAATCCCTATGATGATCCATTCAAGATTTATGAGAATAAAGGTTTTGTCAAAAAAATTACATCACGGCTAGCATTTTATAGGTAAAATCTGTTTAAATAGTCACCATAAGCAATTTTAATTTTGAAGTCCCTAAGTCAGTCAAGTCAGAAGTTATTATGAAAACAAAAGAAAATCATGATGTGCCTATTTTGGACTTCACGGCTAGTATTTTTCGGTATTTTATGTAGGTGTATGTCTTGTTTTAATAGTCACCATAAGCCTATATTTTAAATTTCCAGTCTCTAAGTCAATCCTATAAAAAGTTATTAAAACAACAACAAAAATCATGATGTGCCTGTTTTGGACTTCATGGCTAATATTTTTTGCTATTTTTATGTATATATCTTGGTTTAATAGTCACCATAAGCTTATATTTTAAATTCCAAGTCTCTAAGTCAAGCCTATCTAAAGTTATTAAAAAAACAAAAGAATATCATGATGTGCCTGTTTTGGACTTCACAGATAGTATTTTTTGATGTTTTTATGTATGTATCTTATTTTATTATAATAATATTAGTCACCCTAAGCTTATATTTCAAATTGCAAATCTCTAAGTCAATCCTATCTAAAGTTATTAAAAAGCAAAAGAAAATCATGATGTGCCTGTTTAGGTCTTTAGTATTTTTTGTTAGTTTTGTATGTGTCATGTCACCATAAGCTTATATTTCAAATTTCAAGTCAATACGATGAAAAGTTATTAAAAAAACAAAAGAAAATCGTGATTTGCCTGTTTTGGACTTCACGGCTAGTATTTTTGGGATTTTTTATGTATGTGTTATGTTTGAATAGTTACTATAGGCTTATATTTCAGATTTTAAGCCTCTACGTCAATTTGGTAAAAAGTTATTAAAGAAACAAAACAACATTACGGTATGAACCCATAAGATTTTCCCCTACCAAAAATCGCTCAACGCGCTTAAAGAAGTTTTTAAAGCGAATCTAATTATGATATAGTATTGGCAACGCTGTTTGGATGCCAATTTTCCAGAAAAAGTAATTATACGGAGTTCAATTTACCAAAATAAGTATAAATGTATACTCGCGGATGCCACTTATATATACGTTTAATTGAACTGTCTTAGGTATAAAATACCTATTTGTTAGGTCCCCGTATTACAATAAATCTATCTATCTATCTATATATATATATATATATATATATATATATATATATATATATATATATATATATATACATTTGTCAGTAGCCGCGTTTTCAAAATATTACATCAGGGTTAACGTTAAAACTTTGCTATGCGACAAATGTTAGATACGACTATTTTCCTAAACAGGGCAGTATACTACTATAAATAGAGACTACGCTGTTCGAATATAAAACAGATCCGTAAATATAATTTTCCAACAATAATTAAAAAATAAAAATATTTTATTTGATGTTAATCCTCCATCCTCCATCTTGATTTTTAAAAACAATTGAAACATACTTTTTCCAAAGCGGAATTCAATGCTCTTTATATTGTTGGTAACACAAAAGGTTAATTGGAAACCGAATTATATAAGTTTTTTAGGTCCCTTGCAGGATGCTCGAAAAAAGTCGAAAAAATGACCCAGCCTAATATGTCACTATACTTTATTTCTTTTTGCCTGATATGTTATTGACATAAATTAATTATAGTATTTTAGAATATGCCACTTTCACTTGTACGGGGAGTGGCACTTAACTTCGATTTTTTAAATGAAACACCCTATATATTTTTTAATTTTTTAAATTCTCATTAAATGCTTTATTTTGATGTGAACACTTTACGTCTATCTCTGGTAGTTTTTGAGTTATTCAAGTTTTTAGCGAAAAATTAGCAAATTCAAGCACCCCTAAAAAAAATAATTTCTCCTTTATTTTTTAAATTAAAGAAAAGTTGTTTTGTAGTTTACTCAATAATACAGTGTTACAACAAGAGTACATTTTTTTATATATTTTGATCAAAAATAAAATCTGAAAAAAAGTTACACAGAAAAAAGTTTGGGAAAAAAAACTGACACGACCCCCCGTTTCACACGTTCCTGGTTAAAATAAGTACATACAAATAACATACAAAGATGGACCTTATTAAGATTAGTTCACTTGCAAAACCTCGTTGCTATATCTTAAAGGGTTCCTGAGTTATTAAATAAAAACCGATTTTTTAGCCACTTTTAAAGGGGCGTAGCTCCCTTACAACGAATTTTTAGACATTTGTTTATAGGAACTTTTTGTCATATTTTCTGATGAATCACCCATTAAAATTTTGGACCCTATTTTAAATACACCCTGTATAAAAAGTCCAAATGTGTTTTATTACATAATCCAACATACTACAAGGCATTTTGATTTTTTTTAATTTATTTGCTACAAAATTGATATTTTATTGCATTTTAATGCATTCTTTAAGTTTTATTGTGATATTTAATTATTTTTTGGACACCCTGTACTTTTTTCAAAAAGTAAATAAAATCACTGAAGTCGGATATATTGAAGAATACCCTAGAAAAAAATAACTCTTTGGAAAAAATTCTAAGTGCATTTTTTTCTAGCCTTTATTAACCCAATGTGTCAATTTTTAGCATTTTACCCCATAAAAAATCCGTTTTATTTTTTTAGAGGGGCATACAATTGAGGATATTCCTTTATTATCCAGAAACACTTTTTTGTTCCATAAACACCCAATATCATAGTTTTGTATATCCTTAAAAAAATAAAAACCCTTCACATGATTGTCTATTTAAAAAAGCGCCGGGCGGGACCTCCAAATATTTTTTTTAAAATCAAAAAAATGAGGGATATTTTTTCACCTTGAGGAACAATTTTGGGGGGTGCGACCCAAACACTTCCATAGGTCCTGGGTGCCCTACTATGTACTAAAATTTACTCTACTACTAGCCTTTTCTAGTTCTTTTTTATAAATAATGGGCAATTTAAATCTGAATCCTGGTGGTTTACATGAATTTTTATATTAAATTTTTCGACAGCTTTAAATGATTGCACATTTATAATTTGAAGCATCGCATGTTTGTATACTATGTTTATCAGCACAATTAAAACAGCATTGATTGCTTGTATATTCTTTAGCAATGTGATTAAAGCCTGCATAATTATAGCATCGTTTTATATTTATGTGATCATAAGCACTACATAACCTCCATCCTATTCTTAATTTCTCTAGATGTATTATTTCCTTGTATGAACTTGGGATAGTTTCTATTATAATACTACCAATAATTTTTTTTCTGCTTTTTTATATATTTGGCCAATACCCTGATTTTATCATTTTGTTCAATTATTGCAGCTATAATTGCATCATCCTGTAAAGTCACGAATTCTACACCTACGATAATAATTTTAGGTTTTTCTTGTGATTTCTTCCACTTTGTATTTATCGCTTAAAACCTCTTGGAGTGAACCGTTTTGAAAAATAAATAATTGGGCGCCGGTGACGGTTCTCGGGGTGGAAGGTTCGAAAGGACAAAACTGTTTATAGTCGGTTCTCAGCTTTATTCCTTGACACAAGGTGGTCAACAACTCCAGCACTTCGTGAATGAATGGTGAATGAATGAACGAATCTCAAAATTCTAACAAATTAGGAAAATAATTAGTTATTTACTTAAAATATGGTTTGGTGAAGCACTTACCTAACACCAGGATAGCTTATATATCATATATAAGAAATTATCCCTGAGGATGATTGAGAAAAATTAAAATTTGTAGAAAGCTAACTAAGCGCAGTGAAAATGAATGAAATATAGGTTAGTATATTTCAGTAATTTATAAAAATCCCTAGTTCAAGGTCACACTGAAATGCTCAAGTTTTGACATATAGTAAACAAAAGTACATAACCTTTAAACGCAATAAAAATAATATGTAGGCTTTATATGGTATCACCACACTCTTCTACTTTATTTTTTATGACACCTTTTGAGTTTGAGTCGGAACAGCTAATTATAAAACCTCCATTTTTTATGTTTTTCATCTTTTCTATTCCTATTGCTTTACTTGGATATACAGGGTGGCCCAAAAAAACCGGACACTTTTTAAACCTTCATAACTCGTTTGCCTTTTGAGCGATCTTTATTTACTTTGAAATGAATAGGCCAAAACATGTAAGATTCGGTAGATAATTTTATTTATTTAAATTATTATCAATTTTTTTAGTAAGAAATCTTTATCTAAAGGGGTTATTTAAAAGCAAAATGTAAAAAATTAAAACTTTTCGTCTGCATTACGTTAAGTGGTCTTTCTTCAATAGTTGAGTGTGTTTACCTTTTAATTTAAAATTGTAATTTATTTTTTATAATTATATTTCCGAAAGGTTACAGATAGCGTTAAATGGAACTTTTTGTTGATTAAGTAGGCGGTTATCTAAAAGTAATTTTGAAATGTCTCAAATACTATGTCAAATTGAAAAAAAACAAAAAGTGCTATTAAAAAAACTAAGAAAAACGTTTTAAAACTGCATTGTGGTGTATATATATTTTAAAGAAGATGAACAATAAAGAATGAATATATGTAGAAATAAAATTATGTAGAAAAATAAGAAATAAGTGTAGTTTGTGTAAAACGAAAAAAAGTGCTTGTATTAAAAATGAAATAAAATAAGAAATAAGTTTAGTTTGTTTTAAAACGAAAAAAAGTGCTTGTATTAAAAATGTTAACTTAAAGGATGATGGGATTTTTTGTAAATCAATATGCAATTATTACTACAAATAACCAACAAAGATCCTGTACCATAATATGGTTTTATATTATTGTTAGATAAGATTTGATAAAATTTAGGACAACCTAATAATGACCAACTTTATGTCGAAAATATATAGTTTATATTGATTTAATTGAGAACATGCTATAAAAGAACTATTTTAATTCCAAAATATACTGCTTATATCGTCTTAATTTAGCTCGCTAATAATGCTTCTATTTTTCGCATTAAATGCAAGCAAATATATCAAAATAGTATTATTTATTTTGTTTCTTTTTTCTTAACAGACGTTTAGTATTAATAAAGTTTTCAGAATCGATGCACGCCGCTTTGAAAATTTATGAATTGTAAATTCTTCTCAGGTCTTTAAAAAGTCGTAGAAAAAAAAAAGAAAATTTGATTATTTAGGTTCTTTAAGACGTAAAGAACTACAGAACAAAAGTAAAAGTGACCTTAGTGAATGAAGTGAGGGTTTAGAAGAATACAGGAGTGGTAGAAGAGAGCTGTTGTGGTGGAAGCAGAAGTAGTGAAATAGTGAAAATGAGAGTTAAAATTATATTGAAATTTTATGTAAATAAGATTGAAAGCGAAAGTAATAGCAGTGAGTAAGAACATGAATGTGAAATTTTAAATTTTTGACAAAAATTATCTAAAGTGTGTTGTGATACAAGTCTAAACCACAAACAAATATATTGGACCTATTCTGATCCTCCTGTTTAAAAATAATAACCTTTTTTTACGTATATAACCTGTTTTATTTTTATCAAAAATACAGATCAAATATATACTGCTAAACTAGGTAGAAAACAGCATAATATTTTCGAGATGATTTAGTTCATAAATAGCATGCTATTTTTAACCTTATTTGGATTAAAAATAGCATGCTATTTTAGGTTCTAGACCATAAAAATAGCTCGCATTTAGTGCACTAGTTTCGAGCTATTTTGGTTTTCTGGGCAGTGTTTAATATAATTTAATTTATTTGTATTAAACACATATTTCTTCTTTAAATTCTTTCTTTATTTAGCAAATACTTAAATCTTGTTTTATTTTAGCGATTTCTTATTTCTCATGTTATATGTAGTACAATTTTCGACTTTCCGTACGTCATTTACAATTTTTTTTTTAAATACACATCAAGAAATCAGTGTTAACATTTTTTCCCTTGGTTTTTAAAGTAATTCTACATTTTCAGCTTTTCGTCATTTTGTATAGATAGATAGATTTATTTCATCTTTAAGCCAATTTACATTGGATAGACAGGTCATACAGTAATAATATAATAATTTATAAATAACAATAAATTAAAGAAAAGTACACATTTAAAATATACATTAAAAACTATAAATAAATAAATTATAAAAAGTCTATAAAAACACAGCTAAATTTAACGCGTTGGTAAATTCGGTGATCGTATAAAAAGCATTATCACAAAGAAACTTTTTTAACTTCCGTTTAAAAACATTTAAGGACGTTTCATTTTTTAGAACTGAAGGTAACATATTAAAATAATGACAACCAGCGTATATGGGTGACTTCTTATAAAGTACCCGTTGGAATGTATTGAGTCTAAAGTTATTTTTTACTCGTGTATCATAATTATGAATATCGAGGTTTCTTGAGAATTGCTGTCTGTTGGTAAATACATAAATTAAAAGTTTAAAAATAAATATACACGTAAATGTTAAAATTTTTTTGTTTTTAAAAGTATTTTTGCAAGACTCCCTATAATCTAGGTTAAACATGAGTCGAACAATTCTCTTCTGGCTGCAAAATATTCTGTCAGCTTCAGCAGCCAATCCGTAGACAATTATATTGTAACTGATTGCTGAATATACCAGTGCGTAATAGGCAGATATGAGTCCTGGTTCATCCAAACAGTTTTTTAATGTCTTGAGTGCAAAATATTGCTTGTTAAGCGAACGACATATTGTATCTATACATTTGCTCCAACTTAGTGTTTCATCAATAACTGTTCCTAGAAATGTAGTGTTTAGGGCGGTTTGGATTTGATTATTGTTAATAAGAAAATACGATTCTAGATCAACATTTCTTGGCCTGAATTGAGTATGAAATTCTATGGCAACTGTTTTGCTATAATTTATTATAAGCATATTTTTCCGACACCACTCGTCAAATAGCTTTAAAACTCTATTTACTTTTGAAATTAAATCGTTAAAATTTGCGCTTGATATAATCATACCTGTATCATCCGCAAACATGTATATGATTGCATCAATAATATGCTGAGGAAGATCGTTAATAAAAAGCAGAAAAATAAGAGGACCAAGGATACTGCCCTGCGGAATGCCCCAGTTAATATCAAATTCTCCCGACATTATATTACCGATCCTAACTCTAAATTTACGATATTTTAGAAATGAATATATCCATTTTGCTATTTTATTGCGTATTCCCAGTTCAAAAAAATTTTTATAGACAAATTCTGGCTTTAAAGTGTCAAAAGCTCGCGTTAGGTCAAAAAACAGTACAATTACAAATTCATTTTCATCAAGTTTATCGTGAATTAATTGTGTAAAATTTAGAGTGGCGGTTTCAGTGGAACGACCCGTTCTAAATCCAAATTGGTTTTCAGCAAAGAGACTGTTTTCGTTTAAAAATGAAATTATTCTGTTAGCTACAGCTTTTTCCATAACCTTTGATATTACACTAAGCAATGCAATAGGTCTATAATTTTCTACATTTAATGGATCGTTTTTTTTATATATAGGAACTATAACTGAAATTTTTAACCTTTGAGGGAAATTTTCCAACTGAATGGATTTATTTAAAAGATTACAAATTATCTCTGCAAAGTGTTTTTTGCATTTTTTTAGCAAAAGGACTGGAATTTCGTCTAGACCAGTTGATTTTTTGTTTTTTATATCATCAATAACTTTTTCAATCTCTTCACACGAAAATGTTTCCGACCCGATTTCGGTGTTGGGGGCATTAATTTGAGTTGTACAGTCCTTTGGTAGATTTAAACCAAAATGATTTTTTATTTGATCATCAACAACTGACTCAAAATATTCACCAAACTTGTTTGAGACGTCTAGTTCATTTTCTAGCATAATATTATCATGTTTTAACTTGATTTCGGATTTTTTCTTGTTTCTGTTAAGATTTTTATTTACTATTTGCCAAAGTGCACGGGATTTATTATCTGACTTATCTATGATATTTTGAAAATGATTTTGTTTTGCTTTTATGATATTTTTTTCATGTTGTTTTTTAAACGATTTATATTCTTTTTGTATATCCTCACTTTTCCCTAATTTACGAAATTTATTAAGTAATTTTAAGTTATTTGATTCGACTCTCAGATCATTTGTGTACCATTTATTTTTTTCACGATTAAATTTAGGCTTTGACGCCACTTTAGGAAAAGCGCATTCAAAGGCCCATTTAAGGTGATCCCAAATTGATTCAAAATAGTCATCTACATTATTATGTACATTGGAACCAAAATTATATTTGCTTAAAATAAATTTAAAATGGTTTATATTTTCATCCGAAAATTTTCTAGAAAATGTTGTTTTTTTATTTTGAATATTTTTTAGTCGAACAACATCGGGAACAAAAATATTTTGTGCCGTGTGATCAGACACGCCAAGGTGAAGAATTTCATACTTAATGTCAGCATTTAAATTGGTTAATGTATGATCTATTGCCGATTTCTTTGAACAGTTAATACGTTTGTCGAAACGAGTTGGTTCATTAATGATTGAATGAAACTGATAGGCATCTAATATATCGGAATATATTTTTTTATTCACATCATTAATTAGCAAATCTATATTGACATCTCCACAGATAATAATTTTTTTATGTTCGTTTGAAATTATGTTTAGAATTTTACAAAACTGGTTAAAAAATATTTCAATGTCACCGGGTGGGCGATACAGAACCACTATACACATATCATTATCCACAGCTACAGCTGAACACTCAATATGCGACTCTACATTTAAAGCTGCAATGCTTTTCAACTCTTTACACTTGGGAAAGTAGTCATAGTTGGAAAGAATTGCAACCCCACCATGAGTTGTGTTTTTCCGACCAAAGCCTGATATAACATGGTAATTAGTTAAATGAATATTTCGGAAGTCATCATTTAACATCCAATGTTCACCAACCAATAAGAAATCAGGTTTTTTTTCAATTAAAATAGTTTCTAGAATATTTAATTTGTTTGTTATACACTGTATGTTAAAATGTAAAATATTAATAAAATTAATACTTTTTAGATCTATGAATTTACCCCCGTCTATACTGTAGTTTCCGAGGCTATTGTTGAAAATTTTTTATTTTTAAACTTGTATCGGTTGACTATAGCTCCTTCCGGCCAAATATTAGGATTGTATACTTCTTTAACATTACAAATTGGAAAAGAGACTTTCATTGAACAAGTTTTTTCTGTCTTGTTAAGTTCTTCACAGTGGAATTTTATTTGAGGGGCTGTTTTAGACAGGTCCTCCGCTAAGGCTGCAGGTGTAGTTTTCGGATCCAGTCTGTATACATGCAAGTAACCCATTTTAGGTACAGACTTGACCAAAGTCGTAGAATTGTTTGACCCTATTATGGGCTTTTTAAAAGTAAATCGAGGTCTCTTGTACTCCGTATTTTCATGTGATTTGGCTGTTTTTATGCCTTCGCTAATGTCATTGACTGTAAATACATGTGCTCTCTTATCATTGTTTTTATTTTCGTTCCTTTTTTTGTAACTAACTTTTTGCCAGTCGCTGTTGTGGGAATTCCCAGGTGTTTCCTTGCTGACATCGATAGACTTTTTTGTCGTGTTATTGTTTGGATTTAAATGGTTTTTATTTTCGACACTAGGTAGTGCTGGTAAATTTTTATTGAACTCTTGATTTGGTGTTGGGGTTTTTGGCTTCTTAGAAGTAGGTGGCGGTAATAATTGCGTGGGCTGACTTGCATTTTTATGATTTATTTTTAATAAATGGATTATTTCTTCCAGATTTGACACTCTGGATTGCATAATTCATCCTTTTTCAACTTATTTAACTCATTTTGAATAGACTGAAGATCTGGCACGTCCTCATCAGACGCCATCTTAATCAAAAATATACTTTTAAATTACAAGATTTGAGAGATTTGAGAGTCTGGCCCCTGCCTTTTCTAAAGTATTTAAGTATTGCATGTTAGACAGACTTGTTACTTTCCTTCACATTAATCAAGTTATTGACAATTCTCAGCATGGCTTTAGAAGGGGCAGGTCCTCATTGACAGCCACCCTAACTTTTTTTAGCAATCTGCTAGATAAGATTGACGCAGGCGAATGCCCTGTCGGGATCTTTTGTGATCTGAGCAGGGCTTTTGACTGCGTCAGACATGATATTCTACTTCAAAAACTATTTCAGTGCGGTATCAGGGGCCCAGCCCTGGAATGGTTTAAGACGTATCTTAAAAAACGGACGCAGGTGGTGAAGGTCTCGCACGGGACTGGCAAGTATTCTGAGCAGCATCGTTCTGGGCCAGTCAACATAGACGTAGGTGTCCCTACTGGGCCCCATCCTGTTCATACTCTTTATAAACGATTTGTCTCCTTATTTAAAACAACTACTGGTTATGTATGCTGATGATGCATCACTCTTAATCTCTTTTAAATCAGACGATGACCTGAACAGATACTTGCCTGTCTTGTGCGAAAATCTGTCCACATGGTTTAACGCTAAGTCTTTGTTTTTAAATGTTTCAAAAACGACGTTTCTACGCTTTCATACATGGCAGAATAGAAATGTTGGTACTGTTAATATCAACATAAACTTCACTGATCTAAATCAATCAGATATTGTACCTTTTCTGGGTATAACCATAGATAAAACCCTCAGCTGGAATGATCACTGTGAAAAATTGACCAAGCAACTAAGCTCTACATGCTTCCAGGTACGGTCTCTAAGACGCATGTTAACTTTACCGCAATTAATCATGTTTTACTATACACATGTACAGTCGAGATTAACATATGGTCTACTTCTTTGGGGCCTATCTCCAAATTTAGAGTAAGTTTTCCTGCTCCAAAAACGTATAATACGCACCATGGCCGGAGTAGTTTACAATTATCCATGCAGAGAACTCTTTAAAAATTTTAAAATTTTGCCTTTGCCATGTATGTTAATATTAGAACTTCTTGTATACATGTACAAGAATAAGTCACGGTATGCCAGTAACTGTTTGATTCACAACTACAATACGAAAAGTACGAATAAATTTCATATTCCTTTCAGAAGACTCAAGCTAACTTACGACAGATCGCCCATCATAATGGGTATGAAACTCTTTAATGAGGTCCCTGAGCTAGTAAAAAAACTTAAAAAATGTTTATTTGTTCAAAAATGCTGTACAAACATTTTTATTAGACAGCTGTTACTACACTATCAACGAGTTTAAATGGCCCGCCGTTGAACGATAGCGGCGTTGTCCTTATTTTTATATTTCGTATTTATTATATGTGTGTAAAATATTTATGTACATTTGTGTAAAATTTTAACTTGACTTGTTCGATATTGTTATCTATGAATGTAAATAAATTTAATTTGAATTTGAAGATGTCAGATAAATAACACGACTATTGAATCAGTTTTTTTGCGTTTAAAAATCCATTATTGTAATTTGTAACCTTTCGGAAGAATATGAATTAAAAATAAACTACAGTTTTAAATTTAAATTTAAACATACTCATCTATTCAAGAAAGATCACTGAACATAGTGAGGTCGGAAAGTTCATATTATACATTTTGCTCTAATCCCCAAAGCTTTAAAACAACTTCTTCGGAAAAAAATTACTAAACAATATAATAATATTTTAAGTTAATAAAATTATCTTTCAAATCCTTTATGTTTTTAGTAAATTAATTTCAAATTTGGTATAGATCGGTCACAAGTTATAACGCTTTAAAAAGTGTCCGGTTTTTTTCGGGCCACCCTGTATATTTTTCTTATATAATTTCTTGTAATATCGTTTAGTTGCTCTTCATTTCTTGGTTTTGTCATTATTACTTCTTTATTTTTATTTAGAACCTCTGCATATGTGTTTTCTTTTTTATGCGCGTTAAAATTATTTTGTTCCAGTTAAAAAAATTAATTGATTGGTTTGATTTTCAATCTTTTCAAGACATTCTTCTACAAGACTTTTTAAATCATTTACTTTACTACGCATATCTATTTTTTTTTAAATATTTTACATGTGAAATTTATATTTTCATTTTCATTAATGATTTTTACTTCTAAATATCCGTTAATTTAGAGCATAATATCTGTATTTTTTCTTGACATACTGTACATTTAATTACTTTTTCACCTCTTTTTATATCCACATCACAAAGTAGACAAACCGCCCTATTTCAAGCGTTTGTATTTATTTGTTAACCTTACTTTTGTTTGATATAGTTTTTTCGATTTTAAATTGTTAATTATTAGGGTGCTTTTTTTTCGACAATTTTTTTTTTCGGCCCCACACGAAATTTTGTTGAAAGTACCCTAAAAAAATTCCCTCAAAATTTTAGCCCTTAATATTAATATTAAGTAGTGGACCAAGGCATTTAAAGATTTCCCATTAAAAATACACGTAAACTTTAATTTTTTTTCTTTAAATTTCTATAGTTTAACGGCATTTTATGGCATCGCTTCGACCATAGACAGGTATTTCTCAAAATTGAATGCTATACAAAAGTGCTCATTGCGACATAATCATAACTCGTACTGGTGAGGTAGTTTGGGCCATCAAACCCAATTTTTTCATAAAATTTACGTTTTTCTGTCCTTATTTCGCTAGGTTTGGACTACAAAAAATATTCAACACAAACTTGTAGGAAATTTAATTTCCTACAAAAATTATCCTTAGCACTAAATCGCTAACATCAATATTTCTTGAGATATTAAATTCTAAAGTTTTTGTTATTTCAAATTATTATCGAGTATCACGTCAAATTATAAAAAATCGTTATTTCATTATACATCACTACGTTTTTAACTAATTACTTTTTTTTAATGGGAGGGTAAAAAAATATAAAAAATCTAAAATATGCCAGTAATAATTGAAAAAAAAATGTTACATTCATAGATAGATTGATAGGTTAGAAATTTTTGTAATTTAAAAAATATTTGCTTAAGTTAAAATATGTCCAAACCAAAAAGTCCAAACGACCGAAATGGGGGGCCTTACCACTTTTTTCTCCAAACTTTTTTCTGTGTAACTTTTTGTGAATTTATTATCAGAATAGGATTCCTCTGGTAAAGACACATTAAAAAAGTACTCTTGTGTAATACCGTAGGATAAACCGTTTTTGAGATAAATTCACGTTTCGAGGACGAAAAATTAAATCCTAAAATGCTGAAAACCAACATTTTAATGATACGAGGTGGTTCTACATCAAAAACTAAGAAAAAAAGTTTCTATTCATATAGGTCCAAAAATCACTTTTAAAGCTACCATGGCCCTTTAAAAATGGAGTATTTTTAGGAGGCCATAACTCCCTTATGATAGATTTATGGAAGTACCTGTATATGAAGTTTTTTCTTAGTTTTGAATGTACATTCACCCTGGGTTATTGAAATTTTGGTTTTCAACATTTTAGTATTTATTTTTCGTCTTCGATACGTGAAATTTCACGTTAAAATGATTTTTTCTCGATAACGGTTAATCCTATGGTATTCTCAAATTAAAGATCTAGGAGTACTCCTCGACACCAAGTTAACTTTCAACCTCCATATAGACAAATTAGTTAATGATTGTAACAAAATGCTGGGATTTCTAAAAAGACAATGCAAACACTTTCAAACCACAAAAGCCTTAACATCCTTGTATTATTCATTTATATTTAGCAAAATGCAATTTGCCTGCACCATTTGGAGTCCAAGATACAAGAATAATATCGATAGGTTAGAAAATATCCAGAATAAATTCCTTAAATTTCTCTGTTACAAGGTACGGCATATAGTTGTTAATAACGAATACAATGACGTACGTATTCATTTTAATATCATGTCACTAGAAAAAAGAAGAATTCTATCAGAAATCTTATTTATTTACAAGATAATTAATAATGTTATTAGTTCCCCCTCTGTTCTAGCTCAAATTAAATTTTATGTTCCATTGAAAAGACTAAGAAACTGTGATTTGTTTGTTATTCCTTTCCGAAGAACTAATCATTCTCAAAATTCACCTGTGATTAGAATGTTACGTAAACTCTTACTGTACAGATCTGGATATTTTCTCAACAAATCTATTAACATTTAAAAATTCTTTAAAATCTTTGTTTTTTGAGTCATAATCTCTTCTTTTCCTTCCATTGAATATTCTAATATTCTTAATTAACATCATATCATAATTCAATTATTGATCTCACTATATTCCATCATATCAACTATATTTGAAGTATTATAAATTAATATAAATTATTGTCATTATATTAACTACTTAAGTTTTTTTTTTTTTTTTGTGATATTAATTAGCGTATTACTTGTAGTATTACATTTAGTACGGGGATACTGTTCATGGATTGTAATCTGTTTGTGTCTCTCTAATAAATAAATAAATTACAACAAGAGTAACTTTGTTATGTATATTTACCTGAGGAATACTTTTCTGATAATAAATCCACAAAAAAAGCTACTTAGAAAAAAGTTTGGCGCAAAAAAGTGATAAAGCCCCCCATTTCGGAGGCCCCTGGTTAAAGTAACTACATGCAAATACCATTGGTTGATAGGTCTTATTAGAGATAGATCACATGCAATACCTCGTTGCTATAACACAAAGAGTTCCTGAGTTATTAAATAAAAATCGAATTTTTGGAACCCCATTTGAAGGGACCTAGCTCCCTTGGAAGTAGTTATATGACATATGTTTATAAAAACTTTTTTTCTTATTTTTGAGTAAGGAATTACACCCTGAAGTTACGTATTGTACTTTACTATAATTTTATTTTTTGTTAATTTTGACTTTGCAGGGAAATTTATTTAAATAACTTGGTAGAAGAAAGAAAAAAATATTTATAAGATAGAATTAAAAACTTAATCATAAATAAACAACATAAGCATAAAATTCTAAAAAAAAAATATTTTTTTGTTGCAAAATTTGAGTGCTTTGAGCTACCTCTAAATCAAATAAAATCAAATCATTTTATTGACCAAGTTTAAAATTATTTTTAAAATTAAAACACATAAATTATACACAATCAAGATGTTTAAACATAGTTAAAATAACATGAATAATAAATATCATACAAATAACTGATTGGAAGAGTCGGTAAGAGATAACTATAATATAATAAAACAAATATATTTTTTTCCTTAAATAAAAAAAAGAAATTTTGAAAAATCCAAAAAACGTGAACTTTTTCGGATTCATCTCGGCATTCCCTGAAAAACGTAAATGCTATTTTTTTTTAAATAACTGCGATTTCAGAGGGCGCCAGGTAAAAGAGTGGGAGCCCTTTGGTTTTAGGGACATACTGTACCGTAATTAATACGTTCACTGCCAACGGCTAGTTTTGACAGCGGAGCAATGGGTATGGGCAAGGGAAAAATAGAAAGAATTGATTAATGTTGTTAGGGGCGCCAGTTACTTTAGCTTTTACTCCTTTAGGTAAGTAACAACCTAGTGTAAATACTTAAGCTTTTCAGTTTGAGAAAATATAACTCTTAAATAAAATAAGGTAATTCATTTGAGAAATTTATTATAAATAAACTTAATGAAAGCACATCAAGTAATGTATTAATATATAAAAAATTACTAAATTCAGAAAGCATTCGACTTAAATGTATAAAGAAAACATGAAGTTCAGCAAGTACCAAGAAATGTATGTAAACAGCAATCATTTCTTGCAGTGTATAAAAGTCATGCTTAAATTAGAAATAATTTAATCGAAAGTATGATATTTAATAACTAATCAATGAGATTAAATGTTTTTAAAAAAATAAGTACCTAAGAATGAACAAAAAGCCAGAAGGGCATATAGTATTAAACAATACTATATCAGATCTGATAAAGTTTACAGTTATAAGAATATTGAAATAAAAGAATTTAAAATATTTATTTATTTTTATTTATTTATTTATATACGGGACTACCCCATTACAGTTAACAATTCTATTATAATTATAAATAACAATTATCAATTATAACTAAATATTATAAAGTTTATTAAATTATTAAAATAACCTAGGCAAAATTAAATTCTTAAAGCTATTCAGAGAATGTCTAAATAAATCAATGTCGCAATCGTTTAAATACTTAAGAGCTAGATTTAAAGCAGTTTTTGAACTGTAATTTGTGCGTTTCATATCAATATAAAACGTTACAGAATTACGAATACCAGCCCTAGGGACACTAAACTTTATTAAATTAAATAAATCAGGGCTATCCAACAATCCATTGACCAATTTATAAATGAAGCACAAGTGCGATAAAATATGAAATATTGCTTTCAAAAGTTTTCAGAAAGAGTACTTAGCTGGTTTCTGCAAAATCCATGAGGTATGAATTCCATCGTCTCCATCTGTGCAAGTCTCCCCTATGTTGATGAATTCATTTCTCAAATAAAAGAAGAAAAAAATAAGCTGTCCCATCTACTTTGGAAAAATCATCTTCCAGGATAAAATGTACTATTGAAAATGTTGTCCGGGATAAAATATACTTTTGAAAATTATGTCCAATATAAAATTGTCTGCTAAACGCTAAACGGTCACATAGAATTTATCTATGCCAAAAATTACAGAACCATGTTCCAACAGAACATCACTCCATGCGGAGAACTCGTGTATCAAACATACAAAAATAAACTTCAACTTAAATTATGTTTAAGCTAACAGGTCACGAATATGTGTACCATTGTACATCCCTAAACGTGTAGGCTTAAAAATAACCATCGAAAATATTAGATTATTCTAACATGATATTGATTTTTAATCCCATAAGAATTGCCATAACAATGCCATAAAAATGGTATAGGAATGATTAATGTAATTCCATATTAATGGTATAGGAATGGTCAATGTAATTCCATATTAATGGTATAGGAATGGTGCTGAAACAATAATTATATCTCATAAATATTCTAAGAAACAGAAAAACGTAACTTACGTGTCGTGCTAAGTCTTCGATGTCCATCGAAACGTTATAAATGCGTAATTGTAGAAAATAACAATTACAATATCTTCCGCATTGTTTAAATATTCATTTTCACTAACTTTAAATAAAAATACATGAAGGATTACTTCGAAGATTGCAGAAAATAAACACTTGTCAGTACGACACCACCATCTTTCAACAGAGATGCTTCAAGAAGAGCGAAAATCGACCTTATCAACAGGTACGAATCTTTCAGGTAAATAAAATCATATTTCAGAACTATTAGCGACATCTATGCAAGTCTTTATCAACTACGGTTTTACCGTGTAGAATTCCTAATAAATCCGTATTAGTCATATCTAACCTCAAAATATTACTCTAACAAACAAATATAAACAATACTTATTGTTTATCAGCAAAACTAATAAAAACACGAACAGATTACTAAGTGCCCTGTGAACTAAGTATAAACAAAATACTGAATCTAAGTGAGCAGTTCCAGCAAACTATTTTCAACAAATTCTAGATTATCCCGAAGGAATAAAGCATATACAACTTTCCAGGAGAGACAAGCTACAGATGAAAGCCAGTGAAATCCAACCCTCAATAGACTCTGAAACATATAAAAACCAGGTAAGTCCATAGACAAATGCATTATAGAGAAATAAGTGATTCTTTATTATTAAAAATCATATTCTAATTATGTTTTCTTTATGTTATTTTTAGGTAGAACTAGGAATAGAGATTTGTATGGTTAGAATTCAGTTCCTGCTACAAAATAGTCCCAGATACAATATAGTTCTGTACGTACGTAACTATTTATATACAAAATAAACATAGATTATAACGTAAGTAAACGAATAGTTTAATTAACCATTGCTATATTACAAAGTGACGATTTATATCGTTACACATGCCCCCTCCAAAAATAATAAAAATATTTAATATACAAAAAATATTTTTATACCAAACCCTATAACTATTTAACTTAAATAGCTAAAATATATACTATATTTTATTTAATAAATCAATAAAAAATACAATATTTTATGTAAATCATTTGAAATACTACTTGATAATTAACAATAGCTAAGCTTGATAACTACGTGTATCATCCGCCTACTCTTATGTAGAACATAATTTTGGGACATTATCAGTGTGTGTCATAATCAGGTAATTGTCATAATCAGGTAATTGTCATAATTGGGTTATTGTCATAAATAATTTTGTTTTTCTTTTTAGCTAAGTTTTATCAAGTTAAAAAAAATAGAAATAAGACTTGACTACGCGCATCAGAATCCTCTTCTAAAAAAAATATATAAATATTCTTTTTACTATTTACAAAAGTTTTGGGTACCCTTTAAAATATTTTCAATACATTGATATTTTTTAAATATCATTCCGTATGATACTAAGAATATATTCTTATTTAATAAAATCTAGCCAACTGAAATGTCACTGTTCGATCCCGAATATTTCTTTAGATCTTTAACATGCCAGTCGCCTCTATGACCATCTGCATTTTCCAAAATATACACTAACTTTGACTTCTTCGCAACAACTTTGCAAAGTATGTACTTTGGAGCAAGTTTTGCAGCAAAACTTTTACCAGCATCTGAGAGTACTTTGTTTTGTCTCCAAACTTTTTCACCTATCTCAAAATTTACTTCACGCTTGCGCAAATCATAAGTACGCTTATTACGTTCATAAGATTCATGTAAATATTTCTTTACATCAACAAAAATCTTTTTAAGATTTCCCAAGTCTTGGCTATACGAGTCTCTGTCACAAGGTTCTAATTTAACACCATCAGTTGATGTCATTTTGCCATAATAAGTTCCTGTGATAGGTACATTCCTCCCAAAATTAAGAAATGCCGGCGTATACCCCGTAACTTCATTTACAGACGTTCGTAAAGCTAGACCTATTTTTACTAAATTTTTACACCATTCTATCTAAATCGTCCATTTTGAATATTTATTTTTCAAAATTAACTTTAATTTACTCAAAATATTTATTTTAATAATAAAATATTTATATTGTACCACAAATTATTTTTTTTTGTGTACACTGCTCAACAAAGTTTTTGCATACTTTGGAAAATATCCCAAATATGTCAAAAAAATACTAAATTATTATTTATCTTAATTGGACAAATTAATAATTATATATAGTCTCCGAAACTACAAAATTAGCTAATATTTATTCATATCCTTCGCATAAATTAATACCCTATTATCCATTTATTTCTATTGAATAAATGATAATTTCTAGAAAAACTGAACCCACGCCAAAATTTCTCTATTCCATGTTATTCCATAAAATTCAGAAAAAACATAAAAAACACATATCTGATATATCTTATCAGATTAACTAATTTGACTTAATTTTCAACAAAAAAATACTCTATTCTATTATATGTAGTTTTTCTCAAAATGAACATTAAGTTACACTGAAAAAAAAATAAGCTTTAGATTTTTATAAAAAATACACTGAGAAAAATGGAGTAAAATTTAAAAAAAAAAGTGTCCTATCTATCCAAATACCACGTTCTTATACCAATATTAGTGTACCGTAATTAATACGTTCACTGCCAACGGCTAGTTTTGACAGCGGAGCAATGGGTATGGGCAAGGGAAAAATAGAAAGAATTGATTAATGTTGTTAGGGGCGCCAGTTACTTTAGCTTTTACTCCTTT
>CAUEHQ010000506.1:0-30311 GCA_958510825.1 Brachypterus glaber
AGGATGTCTTCGGCAGTAGTCGCCAATGACCAGAAGGTTTTCAGGAAGTCTTCGGCAGTTTCGGTCAATGACCAGAAAGTTTTCAGTCGTTTTTCAGGATGTCTTCGGCCGTTTGTGCCAATGACCAGAAGGTTTCCAGTGCGCCTTCAGCGTGTGACGTCACATTTTCAGGCCCCGAAACTGTTGTTAGTGTGTCGGCCGGTAGCGCCATCTAGCTGTGGGTAGAGATACGAGAGACCCGCGGGGGGTGTGTCGCCATCTAGCGGTAGAAATATAAACACAACAGAGGTGGTCTAGTTGTTAATATTAAAAAAAGTATCGGTGCTGGTGTGTCGTTCGAACCGTCGACCCTTGCATTGGTAAACGGATGCACTACCAACTGAGCTGCCGGAGCTTTCTATAATAGAAAATATTTTAATTGAACGCAAGGAGTCTTAGTGTATATTTTTTTGGTCTAGACTTGAGAACTCTTGGGTAGATTTTTCCTCCTCCCAGAGAATTTTCATAGAGACCAAGGAGTCTTAATAATTTGTGTGTGTGTGTAGCTAGCGGTATTTTTTTTTAAATTAGGACTGTCAAGCCTAGCCCAGCCAGCCAGCCCAGTACGGCCTAAGCCAGCCAGCCAGCCCAGTACGGGGACCATAATCATAGTTTGTCACAATTATTTTATTTTTAAAAGTTAACCCGTACAGCAGTTTATTTTTTATTCATATTTTTCCGAAAGGCTACATATTGCAGTAAATTGATTTTAAACATAAAAAAAAACGATTCAGTAGGCGTGTTATTTATCTGACATCTCTCAAAAAATAATCTCTTTAAAAAGTATTTAAAATGAGAAAAAAACTGAAAAAATGTCGAATTACTTTAAAAATCAAGGGGAAAATGTGAAAGCTGAATTCTAGATGTATATTTTAAGAAAAATTATAAATGGCGTATGGAAATTCGAAAATTTTACTACATTAACATGAGAAATAATAAATCGCTAAAATAAAACAAAATTTAAGTATTTGCTAAACGAAGAAAGAATTTAAAGAAGAAATATATTTTTATTACAAATAATTTAAATTATATAATATAATTTTAAATTAAAAGGTAAACACACAAAACTATTGAAGAAGACCATTTAACATAATACAGACGAAAAGTTCTTATTTTTTACATCCCCATGGGCCTAAAATAACCTCTTCAGAAAAAGCTTTCTTACTAAAATATATAATAATAATTTAAATTAATAAAATTATACACTGAATCTTACATGTTTTGAGCCTATTTATTTCAAATTAAGTAAAGATCGCTCAAACGGCAAAAAAGTTATAACGGTTTAAAAAGTGTCCGGTTTTTTTTTTGTGTCACCCTGTATATATATATATATATATTTTTTTTTTTATTTATTTATTTATTTATTTGCTATTTATTTAAATACAGAGTCATGGAGAGCCCCAAATAAGCTTTTGGCTTATATATATATATATATATATATATATATATATATATATATATATATATATATATATATATATATATAGAGGGTGATGTTGTCTCTAGTGGATTCGCATAGGGCTGGCGGTGGAGAGTATTCTTGAGGATTAGTGGCAATTTGGGTAATTGTTAAGAAAACGTGCTTGATGAAGTAATCTTACCTTGACTGCTGTGCGGATGCTGTGAAGAGATGACTGCAGTCACTTAAGCTGGATGCATTGGTGAATAGTAGATTGATAGAGTTGAAGCGGTTATTATAGCGGTTTAGCACATTCTATCACATAAGTTATACGGTATGCGGTCTGCGGCGGTCAATCTAATACTGCTCGTTTTATCGCTCGACTTCTTACAGTTTTTTAGGGTAGAAAAAACTTCAACAAGCAAAGCGCGATAAAATAACTTAATTTATTAAGCGGGTTGCTGACCTTAATTATTACATTTTAATTAAAGTTTGAAAATTGATATATTTAAATGCATTTTAAATATGAAGATTGAAAAAAATATTTATTAATAATTTAAGAGCTAAACTAAATTTTAAAAAATATAGCAAAAAGTGTAATTACACACAGAAAAATGTTTCTTAAATCAAGAATATTGTTATATACAGAAAAAAAAAACATATATATTTTGAGAATTTTATTTAAAAATTACAAATTTCTATGTATTTTAATTATATGCATCTTCTTGTTCTTCTTCTTCTTCTTTTCCTTATTCTTCTTATCAGTGGTCATCACCATGTTTAACATTTCAAATATATAATAATTTTGGTTTTATTCTTTTCATCGGAATACAATCTAATTTGTTTATTGGTTTTGTTAAATTTCTATTTGATAATACTTTAATATATACAGCAATTTCTTTTCTAACTTTGTAGGTAAATCAAAATCACCGGCGCTACTGTTCATAGCAAAATTAATATTCTTTGAAACTTATTCGGTTCAAAAGTTCACGTAACTGAATTAATAAACCTTTATTGGGGCAATTTATTCCAAATAAACTTAAATCGAATTCCCCCGCTTTTAGGACTTTGTTTAGAAAATCGTTAAATTTGTAGTATATATTATTTTGAAAGAAATACAAGTTTCCTTTTATATACCTAAATGAATTAGTTATATTTGATGGTAAACCGGGGAAAAGTTCACTTATAAACCCATATGACTCTGGTGCAGAAAAACATTCATTAAAATTAATATAAAAAATATCATCATAAATAATATATGTTTTTCCTGAATATGACATAAAAATACTATTTATTATACTAGTATTCTTAATACCTAAGTTTTTCAACGATCCAAATTCGCGTTTAATTCTAAAACTTGGGAAATCAACAATATAAATTTTTTTATCTGAAACTATCAATAAATCATTATCAGGTCTTTGATATATAAAAGTAATATTGTATGGAAAATAATCTGAAACATTTTTAGGTGCAGTATAATATTTAGATCCTAATTTTAATATCCAAACCCAATTCTTATAGAAAATATATAAGTGGTGATTTGAAGTAATCAAATACTTATTTGGAGTTATTTGACATAAATCTGGATACTGCTGCTGATTATCGGGGGTAGACTTAGTAATTATAGGATTATGAGCAGTAGTAGTAGTAGTAGTAATATATTTTTTGGAGCTTGTAAATATTTCTGGAATTTTATATGTTGGCTTTTTAATTTTAGTACCATATAAATCTTCAAGTGCTTGCACATCATCCTCACTTAATTTATTTACACCATTATAAAAGCTGTACATTATAGACCTAGGATCAGTGCTGTGTGCTAACCCTAAAGTATGTCCAACTTCATGAAATAAAACTTGGAATAAACTAATTTGTCCTTCTGGTGGCTTCCAAAACATAAATACCATGGCTCACTTTTATCCAAATGTATTTCTGTACAAATATTAGCCCTAGGTGGAAAGGCATGTCCTAAAACTAAGCCCACACCATCAAAATCATATGGACAAGCGCCTTTTACACATCTACCACTATTTTTATGCTTTCGAGCCTTGTCTGCGTAAGAAATAACAATGTCAGGATGTATGTACGATTCCTTAAATTTAAAATTGCTAGAATTTTCCCAAATACTGAGTACGTGTTGCACAATATTTTTAGATATTCTAGACCCAAGTTGAAAATACCATGTTAATTCATTTTTTGACCATTTTAATCCAAAGTGTGAAAATGCTTAGGGATTATCTTGTACACCACACCTAGGTCTATCCATTAATGCTAAAGTTTCATTGTTTAAAGTCCCATCAATTGTTAAGTTATAAAACTCTTGGAAAGTGATTACTGCACTATCTATTGCAGTAAGATCAGTATCGGAACTATTAAGCCAAACTTTTGCAAAAACTCGGTTGCGTTACTTCTGCTGTTAATATCATCATGATTATTATCATAAAAATCATCACCGTTCGCTGCAAGAACTGATTTTACCCACAAACAAAAAAATAATAAATATATTTTCATTTTTGTCTTTATATTTAGTTACTGATAGTCGTATACAGTTCAGTTATGACTGATTATATTGGGTAAAGAAGATACTATTAATAGTCATTGTATAATCACATCTGCGCATGTGTGCTCTAGAAAGGTAATATCAAGAGGGTGAGTATTTAATTTAGTTAAAATTTAGTTGTTAAACTAATAGTGCCTATAGATAAAAATATTAGCATGCAAAAAATTGATTGAGAATTAATTGGAAAAAATTGGTGATGTTATTCAATTACATAAAAATGGTAGACCATTATGTTTATTTAGTGATGGGGATATGCAGTTTTTCCCACCAAAATATTTTTTGCAAAATGTAAACCCTCGTGAGTTTGAAATTGTATGGAGAAGACTGCCCAAAAGAATAACTGATAATAATAATTTAAAATTACGACTACCACTTTATTTGGATGATCAGAGTGATAATTTCAATGGGCCTCCACCAATATATTTTTTTTGTATAAATTGTAGACAAATGTAGCTATAATAATAAATTATATATTGTACATGTAGATATTTTTATTTAAAATGCCTTGGGAAATAATTATCTGTTTGATAATGGTGAATCAGCGGTTAAGGCTTGATAAATTTCAAGTTGAAAACTTTTAACCCTATATTGCATGAATTATGAAATTAGATAAAATAAAATACAAAAACTTTAAAAACGTTTTATTTTAGTAATATTACTGTTTAGTAAACATAAAAATAAATTTTGAAAGTAATTAATGCAAGAACGAAATATGGGACAACTTTACCTAAGAAAACATACTCGCGCTTATTTTAGTGATATAGTGATTAACTCAAAAAAAGATACAATTGATCAAGTCTATGCAAAAATATTTTAATTTTTAATTAGTTGAAATCTACAAGACCGTTAATCTGATGTTACTTGAAAGTAACTCTATGCAATATAGGGTTAATTTAATAATCAGTGCAAATTTTGCGGTTTTCCAATATTATATATATATAATTATTCAACAAATATTTTTATCAGTTAGTAGTCAGTACACGTAAAAAAAAGATGTCCAGTGAAACCGGTGAGAAAAATTTCTAATATAATTATAAGATTTAATCATTGCTTAGTACAAAAACGTATATCTAATCTAGAATTTTCAATTATTTTCAGATAGACAGATATATTTATTTATCAGGGAGCGCTTGCCCTCATACAGGTATGCAAGATATGATATTTTGTCAATATAATATTAAGGTTACTTTTGAGGGGTGTTTTCCACACTTGCGGCGAACTTGAGTTTTTTTTATATTCTTATTATTTATGTAGTAACCAACGATTTAAGACCAAAATTAAAAAAATCTATCGGTTAGTTTTTATTTTAATTTAGATTTTTTTAATAAAATCTGCACTGACTTGATTATTTGTCTATATCTTAGCGATTTCTAATTATAATAAACATATTATTCTAAATAAAACAAAGTTTGCTTAATTTCCTACAAAAAATTAATAACCATTTTTTTTATATTATTTCCGTTTTGTCACAATGCCTGAGTAAAGTTAAACAAAAAGTATAAATTATTTCTTTATATTTAATAAAAATGATCTAGGTTTACTATAAAATGTCAAATTACCATAAAACACACTATTTCTTTAATCAAGATGGCTTGTGGCAAAATTTAAAATCTGACGTAAGTTGTTAATTATTTTTAATGATAGTTTTCATTGTTAAGATTTAATGTATTTTTGTGATAAAAAAGTTTTCGTTTGGACTTTTTAGATAATCATAAAACTAATCAAAAATTATTGTGCGTTGTTTGCTTTACAAAAACTAAAAACATTAAACCATTTCCAAGTACATTATTTTGGTTACTAAAGAAAATAATAATCGGTTATGATGAAAACGATAAGAAACATCCTAAAGAAGTATATAGTACATGTTTAAATTCATTATATAGGCATAAAAAGGTAATCAAGTAAATTTTAATCTTTTTGATTATTCGAAATACTATGAAAGACAGCTAAAAAAGATGTTAGAAGTCGTCAGATTAAATCGCGGAAAAACTGTATTGAGCCAAATATTGTTAAAAATATTAAGACCAAAAAAAATACATTGGACGAGTTTTTTGAAGTCGCTCAAAAAGATTTTCTTAAAACGAAAAATTATACATGGGAAAGAAGTAGTATAGTTTACTGCACTAATGTACAAAAACTTCTAGATCATATTAGCAGAAAAAGATTATACGATATGAGTTTTAATATTAAACTGGGAATAGACTCTAAAATTTTGTTTAACTTTAAACCTAAATAATAAATTACAAGAAGAAGAAAAAGTATTTTCGGATACCGGAGTAAAAAAATTAATTATAATCTAAAAATGATTTTGGATATTCTTGAATTAAATTCTTTAAAAGATAATTATTTTTTATCTTCCGATTAAAAAATACTCAATATATTATTTGGCCTTCAACCCCATAGTTCCAATCACCCATGTACGTGGTGCAACATTGAAAAAAAGAATTTATCAAATAATGGCATTCCAAGATCAATTGCTAAAATTAAACAAAATTATTTAAAATGGCAAAGGAATACAAATAAAAATAAAACAAAATTAAGGTTTTATGAAAACTGTAATCATATGCCAATTATTGGTGATAAAAACTTGGTCGTTATTGTACCTCCCGAGCTGCATCTTTTAATAGGTGCAGTTACAACAATTTTCAATTCTTTGCATAAGGAGTTTCCAATTATAGCAGATATGTGGGATGAAAAGTGCTGTCTGCAAAAAAAAATTACAAGAGGGTGGGATGGGCTTTTAATGGAAATTCTTGCCATAAATTACTTAAAAACGTAGATTATCTTCGTAGCATTTCACCTTTGGAATATCTAAAGTATGTGAAATGTTTAAATACTTTGCAACAAGTGGTTAATATGTGTTTTGGTGAAAAACTAGATGAAAAATATTTAAACCAAATAAAGATATTATTTAACGATTTTAAAGATTTAAATATAATCACTCCGAAGATGCATACAGTACCTGAATTTATAAAAATATATAGATCTGGACTAGGAAAGTACTCTGAACAAGCATTTGAGACTGTTTACATCTACTGGAAGTCTTTTTGGTCCCGGTACAAATTAGGAAAGGAGCATCCAGAATACTCTAAACATTTGATTTCTGCTATAAAAACTTATTTTTGCATTTTTAATTAATTTTTTAATTTTGTTTAAAGTTAGGTTAAGTTAAAAAAGTTTATTTAATAAACATATTTTTTTATTTTAGCACTAATTTTTAAAAATAGTACCTATGTACTCTTGTTAAATAAAGCAGTCTAGATATTGATAAATATTAAGATCAATTTGTACTTTTTTGTCTAACTTTAAACTTAAATCACGCATTGTCACAAAACGACAAAATATATAAAAAAATGTTATTTACTTTTTTTGTAGGAAATTAAGCAAGCTTTCAAAAAGTTTATCAGGTTTAGAGTTGTAAAAAAAACCGTTTTTTTTTTTTTGAAGGCTTTTTTTTTTAAGTTTTTTTATATTTTATAAATTAATCATTTTTATTATATAGTGAATAGTTGACATATTTTTACAGTGTTTTTTGTTCTTGTTGTTGTTGTTGATAATTATTTAATGCTAGATTATAATAACCAAAAACATAAACCAAGAAATAAACCAAAACATAAAATACATGGAAATCTTACTATTACGTCCTGTGATAAGACACATATTTTATCAAGTTCTGAAATGGTGAATTTATATTAATTTTTAATACACTGTAAAATTAATAAGTAGAACGGAGAAAAAAACTTTTAATCTTTACAGTTTATTTGCTAATATTACATAGTTTATCAATATCTAAAATAACTTTATTTAAATTTATTTCCAACAACTCCAATAGGCAAGCATAGTTATCACTAATTAGTATAGTGGATATATTTTTTAGCACATTTAAAACATTATCTGAATTCCAAACCAACCCTAATATTCTATTATAAACAACCTTAAAGTCTAAATTTCTTAAATATCTCAACTTATAATCTATTAAGTATATTATGGATAATAATTTATCCAGATTATCTTTATGTATATAAATCTCACTTCCGTTAGATTCTAATATTATGGTCTGACTAGCATTTTGAGTTATCTTCAGATTTACAAAATCGATAAACCGAACACTTTCATCTAAGGTATGCTCAATATAATCCATTAATTCCAACCAAGCACTATCCATCAGTGTAATGGTATTACCATTTTCACTTAACCTAACACATGGTTCAAGCTGCAGTAGATACCTGTAGATATGGTTTTTCGAAATAATACCACACCTCATTCAATAATTGCTTTTCTAACTTGAGTTTTTTATTGCAACTTGATAAAACATTATCAATCTGATTCCAATACTCTGATACACTTGGCTGAGACATTTTTTATACATTAACTGACTACTAACTAATACAAATATTTTCGAGTCTTTTTATATATTTACATCACACGCACGCGCGTTATCCTTAATAGATTATAAGTTAAGATGCAAAAATAAAGGGGCTTGTTTCCAATAATACCACAATTTCTTCTCCACGGAAATTTATCAAATTGCAGTTTTGATCGAGTATAGTTAGTGTGGTCTTTTTTATTTGTATTTGATTTATAACAGGTAAATAAATAAGATTTCTAGGCTCTATATTTATACTATAACCTGGGGGTCTACTCCTGGTGCAAAGTGTGTGAGGTTTTGCTATTATAGTATGAACCTGAAACACATTCTATACGAATTGTTACCACTTTAACAATATTTACAGGTAAATCTGATTCATGTAGTTTATTAGGTTCTAAATCTCTTGCTGAAAAACCAAGTAACACTATCAGTGTAATTATTTCATAAATACTCTCAATTTGGGACTTCAGGGTATTGTTATTAGGGGTTAAACTGATTTTATTTTGCAGGAATCGGTTGAAGAAAGTTGTTTTTGTAGATATTTTTCAATGTACTTCGTAGCTGTCTGGAAAATTTGTGAGACCATGATAACGCTTTAAGCTACAGATATTTTATACCATAGGTCTAGTTTTAGGTTGCCAATTTTTTTTTTCAAAAACTATAAAAAAAGTATAAATAAAATTGAAAAAATCTAAAAAAATTCAACTTTTTTTTTCTTGATGTAGCGTTTACAATAAAATTTAAATTAATATTTTTTTCCAGTATATGTAAAGGAGAAGATTTCAGCTAGTTATTTTGTCGCTCGCTGTTGTTATTAAAAATATTTAAAATGGATACGGTTGAAATTATTAAAAACTTTACAAAGGAAGTTAAAAAGTTTAATCTTCAATATAGAACAATAGAATTTAAAATAAAAACAGTACCAGCTGACAAAGAACCAGTGTTCAAAATCAAACTTTAAATTTAAATTTGAATCCATTTCGCGCCTTAGACAAAGTGGAGAAAGTAGTGGGGGGCACACATAGTCGGGAGAGAGACAGCAACGCGACCACAAAGACGCTTAACGAGTTTATTGTAAAAATACTTAAAATAGTAATAAATATTTGTTTAAAATATCAAAATTGTGTTCACATTTATTAGAAAAAGCCCTTAGATGGTTTTTAGTGAAAAATATCCATCAAAAGTGGAACCAGCACTGGAAATTCCAGAATAATACAAACATTGGTCTTTTCGCCGAATTTTTATGCATTTTGATGGTCGCACTGCGTCGATGAAGGGATAGGCAGTATTCAACAAGTGTTTTTGAAAATTTGAGAAGACGACAATTTTCATCAAAACAAAGTGAGTCCTTTCCATTTTTCTATCATAATTAGAGAGCTTAGATACTTTGATCTGCACAAGTGTGGGTTATATGTATTTTTCAAAAAATAAAATCGAGTTTTTTGAGTTTATATTTACTTATACGTGAATATTTCGTTTTTTCGAGTTTAACTTATTTGCAGAGTTAATTTTTTGAGTTTAAATTTACTTAGGTAAATATTGCAAATTTTCGAGTTTCAACTTGTTAATCGAGCGGGTAGTACTTTGAGTTTAATTTTCCAAGCCTGCTTGTTTTCAAGTCTACATTTTAGCATTTTAACGTACTATTTTGTAATTATTTGCTGTAATTAGCTGAATTATGCGTAGATAATTGAGTTTGGGGTTCTATTAGAACGTAATACGCATTAGGTTTCTATTAGTACGTTATATTTCATAGCATTTTACAAAAAATATTGCATTTGTATAAGATTACTTATTTTTGTAAAATAAAGAGTCGAGTTTATATTTTCTATCGTGTAAAAGTTTAAATAGGTTTAAGAATACTTTATTCATACAAAAAACTTTAGTATTTCGAGTTTACCTTTACACAGGTCTACAATAATTTTGTTCATTCGGATTTAAAGTCTACAAAAAAAAAAATTCATTCGAGTTTTACCTATACACAGGTCTACAAAAAAAGTTGTTTACAAATTTTACAAATCGAGTTTAGAGGTATACATTGATTTTGAGTGTTTTGAGTTGTTTTAATACAATGGAAGCATTAAAGAGAAAAAGGGGTACAATTAAAGGCAAATTAACCTCTTTTAACAAATACGTTGACAAAACTAAAGCTGACGTTTTGGCTTCCGAGTCAAAAATTCTAAGTTCCGAATTAGAAATACAATTAGATCTTAGATTAAATAATGCACAAGAGTTATTACAAGAGTATTCATCTGTACAAGATGATATAGACGTGGCTACTGATGATTTAGAAGGTGAAATGCAAGAGCGCGAAACCTTTGAAAATTTGTACTATTCAAGTATTTCAAATACAAAACTTTTTCTAAAAACATACACTGAGAAAAATTCCGATAAATTTTCTGAAACATCAGTAACGTCACACACTAATTTGGCTAGGGAATCTGGCAACCAGGCAATTCGCCTTCCTACCATTTCGCTGCCAAAGTTTGATGGTAATTATTCTACTTGGCTTGAGTATAGAGATTCATTTAATAGTCTTATAAACGCAAATGAGGGCATAAGTCAAATTTCTAAATTTCACTATTTAAGGGCTAGTCTTTTAGGTAGCGCAGCTCAGGTGATTCATTCACTGGAGTTTTCTGAGGCAAACTATTCAGTAGCGTGGGAAACATTGTGTAATAGATATAATAATGATAGACTTCTTATACACAATCATGTTAAGGCTCTTTTTACTATTGAGAATATTAATAAAGAATCGCCTTATCTGATTAGAAAGTTAATTGATACCGTAAATAAACATTTGAGGGCCTTACAAACTTTGAAACAAAATACTACTGAGTGGGATACTTTAATTGTGTATCTAATTACTACAAAATTGGATGCTGAGACCAACAGGGGTTGGGAAGCTTATAAAGCAGGTAACGAGGTACCAAACCTTGATGATTTAAGAGAATATTTAAAATCCAGGGCTGACCTTTTAGAGACCTTGGAAGCTAAGTCTAAAACTGTCAAATCAACAGTTTCTTCTTCTAAAAGTTTTGTTTCTACTACCATAAGGTGTAATTTTTGCAAAAAGGAGCATTATTTACGTGATTGTGTAGAGTTTTTAAGGTTACCATTTAAAGAAAAAAGTGAGTTTGTACAAAAATCAAAATTATGCTTTAACTGTTTAAGATTTGGACATGCTGTAAAAACTTGTCAAATAAGAGGGTGTATGAAATGTAATAAAAAACACCATACTATTTTGCATAGACGTACAAAAACCTATAGAAAAATCCAGTGAATCTTCTGGTTCCGTTAAAGAAAATAGTACAGAGTCTAGTTGTTCATCGAGTAATAATGCTGTTGATAGAGTTTTACACTCTACTGCTATGGTTCGTGTTATTAACAGTCAGGGTAAAGAATATGTTATACGAGCATTATTAGATTCCGGTTCCCAAAGTAATTACATTACTACAGAGTTATGCACTAGATTAAATTTAGAAAAAACAGATTGCGAGGTAAAAGTCGGAGGTATTAACAATTCTAAATCTAATATATTTCAAAAGTGTTTTGTTAAAATTAAATCGGGTGTTAGTGCTTTCCAAACCAATTTGACGTGTTTAATTGTTCCAAATATAACAGGAACCCTCCCAAATTTTAAGATAAATAGAGATTTAATCAAGATTCCTCCTAATATTGTTTTGGCTGATCCGGAGTATTATAAACCTCAAAAAATTGATTTGTTAATAGGGGGTGAATTATTTTGGAGTCTTTTTAGTGTTGGCCAAATAAAGTCAATTAAGGGTGGCCCAATACTGCAAAAAACGCGCCTTGGTTGGGTGCTTGGGGGGAAGATTGATATAGGAGACTTTAGTGATGAAGTAAATTGTAGTTTGTCGACCGCTTTCGATTTAAAAAGGTTTTGGGAAATAGAAGAATGTTCAGAAAAAAGTTTGTTATCGAAAGAAGAAAATTTCTGCGAGAGTCATTTTATTAATACTACTAAACGAGATGAGGAGGGAAGATTCGAAGTTTCTATTCCATTTAAAGAGGATTTGTCACGGCTGGGGGCGTCTAGAGATTTAGCTGAAAAAAGATTTTATTCATTAGAAAACAAATTTTCTAAAAATCCAGACTTTAAACGTAGATATGTAGAGTTTATACAAGAGTATCAAAGATTAGGTCATATGACAGAAGTAAAGGGTGAATCAGATCTACAAAATAGTTTTTATTTTCCCCATCACGGTGTGTTAAAAGAAGAGAGTTTAACAACGAAATTACGCGTGGTTTTTGACGGCTCCGCCAAAAGTACAAGCGGGTTTTCTTTAAATGATTTGCAGGCTACTGGGCCAATTATTCAACAAGAACTATTCAATATTTTAGTGCGTTTTAGAAAATATAATATCGTTATTATTGCGGACGTAGAGAAAATGTTTAGAATGGTAAATATAATCGAGAGTCAACGTCCATTACAAAAAATACTTTGGAGGGAAAATCCCTCGGATGATTTAAAAACATTTCAATTAAATACAGTGACTTATGGGACTACGTCTGGTTCGTGGTTAGCCATAAGATCTTTGTATCAGGTGGGAAATGAGTGCAAGGATTTAGCAATACAAAAAATTATACATGAAGACTTCTACGTAGACGATCTTCTTTCCGGTGGGGATAATGAAGAAAAAGCAATAAATATTGCAGAGTCGCTTACGGTAGAATTGAAAAGAGGTTGTTTCAGACTACGAAAATGGTTTTCAAATAGTGAAAAAGTCATGCAGGTAATTGAACCACAAAATTTACAAAGCCTTATAAAGTTTGGAGCCTTCGAAAATACAAAAACCTTGGGGCTTGTTTGGGGGAGAAACAATGATGTTTTATCGTATGATATTGGCAAAATTACAAATACTAACGTTTCTAAACGTGTAATTCTGTCAACCGTAGCACAAGTATTTGATCCTCTGGGATTAGTTAGTCCGTGTACCATAATTGCTAAAATTCTAATTCAAAAGTTGTGGCTTGAGAAGTTAACCTGGGACGAATCCTTGCCCTCAGTCCTTCACACTGAGTGGTTACAATATCGTGAAAATTTAAGTTACTTAAATCAAATTCAAATCGAGAGGCACATTGTGTGCAAAGAATATAAAAATATTCAAATTCACGGCTTTTCAGACGCGTCTAAAGTAGCTTATTCAGCATGTGTGTACTTGCGTTCTGAAAACCATCAAGGTCATGTCAAAGTTAGTTTAGTATGTGCAAAAACTAAGGTTGCGCCTTTAAAATCCTTATCAATACCGAGATTAGAGCTTTGCGGAGCATTACTTTTAGCAAATTTAGTCGAGAAAACAAAAAAGTCATTAGACATGTCAATAGATAGCTTTACTTACTGGTGTGATTCTACTGTTGTTTTGGGGTGGTTAAAACACTCTCCAAACTTACTTGAGACATTTGTGGGTAACCGTGTATCAAAAATTCAAACTCTAACAAATGAATCATGTTGGAAGCATGTTCCTACTAAGTCCAACCCTGCTGATCATGCATCACGCGGAGTAAATCCAAGAGATTTAGCGGAGCTAAATATTTGGTGGCATGGTCCTGATTGGCTAAGCCAAAAACAAAATACTTGGCCAAATTTACAGCTAGAAAATTCTTTAGTACCGGATTTAAAAGATTTAAGTTTAACTTCTTTAGTTTCGGTAAAATTTGAGTCATTTTTCAAAAATTGTTCTGATTTATCAAAACTACAGCGTATAGTTGCATATATTCTTCGATTTAAAAATAACTGTTTAAGTTCAAAAAAATTGAATGGGTCACTAAGTGTTACAGAACTAAATAATTCTTTAATGTGTCTAGTTAAAGTTTCGCAAAATGAATCTTTTGGTCTAGAAATGAAACTTTTGTCCAAAAACAAACCATTACCCAAAAATTCAAGAATTTTGTCATTGACTCCCTTTATGGATCAAAATAATATTTTACGAGTGGGGGGTAGACTTAAGAATTCCGAGTTTCCGTTGGATAAAAAGCATCCAATTTTGCTGTCAAATAAATGTAGATTTACTAAGTTACTTTTTCAAAAAATACATAAAGATTTAAAACATGGTGGACCGCAACACATGTTATATACAATAAGAGAAAATTATTGGCCTCTTTTGGGTAGAAACTTGGCTCGCCAAATTGTACATAATTGTGTCCATTGTTATAGAGCCCAACCTTAAGTGATAAACCCAATCATGGGCGAGTTACCTGAGTTACGTCTGCACGCAGAGTTTCCATTTCATACAGTAGGTGTAGATTATACCGGAGCGTTTTCAGTGAAAGATAGGAAAGGGCGTGGTTGTAAGATTACAAAAGCATATTTGTGTGTGTTTGTTTGCTTTGCTACTAAATGTGTACATCTTGAGTTAGTTTCGGATTTGTCAACAGAAGGTTTTTTAGCTGCTTTAAATAGATTTGTATCAAGACGGGGCAAACCTGTAAATATTTATAGCGATAATGGCAAAAATTTCGTGGGAGCAAATTCTGAGTTAACAAGTTTAGGTGATTTTTTAATTAAAAACTCTAATCAACTAACTCAAGACATTCAAAATCAGGGTATTAATTGGAAATTTATACCAGTCCACACTCCCCATTTTGGAGGATTGTGGGAATCCGGAGTCAAATCCGCAAAATTTCATATCAAAAGAGTGGCCGCAAATGCAATCTTAACTTTTGAACAATTGTATACTTTAGTTGTGCAGATCGAGGGAATCTTAAATTCTCGTCCCCTTTCCCCTATGTCTTCCGACCCTTCCGATCTATTACCTTTGACTCCAGCTCACTTTCTACTTGGAAGAAGCAGCAACACAATTGTCTCTGCAGACCTAAAACACTTACCTGAAAATCGACTTTCATCATTCCAAAAAATTGAACAAATTAAACAACATTTTTGGGCCCGCTGGGAAAAAGAGTACGTCTCGGAATTACAAGTTAGAACAAAATGGAAATCCAGTCAAGGTGAACTTCAACTTGAATCCCTAGTATTAATAAAAGAGGACGATCAACCCCCGTCAAAATGGCTGCTTGGCCGAATAGTGAAATTGCACCCTGGAAAGGATGGTATTTCAAGAGTAGCCGAAATCAGAACAAAGAATGGTATTATCAAAAGGGCATTCTCCAAAATTTGTCCTTTGCCTACTTCATACGACGAAGTGATGACACCACAACAATTCTAATCATAGTGCTTAGTGTTGAAATATATTTCAAGGCTGGGGGAATGTTCAAAATCAAACTTTAAATTTAAATTTGAATCCATTTCGCGCCTTAGACAAAGTGGAGAAAGTAGTGGGGGGCACACATAGTCGGGAGAGAGACAGCAACGCGACCACAAAGACGCTTAACGAGTTTATTGTAAAAATACTTAAAATAGTAATAAATATTTGTTTAAAATATCAAAATTGTGTTCACATTTATTAGAAAAAGCCCTTAGATGGTTTTTAGTGAAAAATATCCATCAAAAGTGGAACCAGCACTGGAAATTCCAGAATAATACAAACAACCAGTATTATGGATAAAAGAAACAGTTAATGAAATTATTAGAAAAGTAACTGAGGAGCTTAGTCCTACTGATGTAGGTGAGGGTTGGCTTCGTTTTCAAGAAGCATCAAAGGTTACTTTTAACGATATTTGGGATATAATCTCAAATAGCTTAGGGATAAGCACTGATACATTTTGTTTGGTTGTTACCTCTGTTAAGATACCTATTAAAAAGTGAAAAGAGAAAGGATACGCTCCTACCTTATTAAATAAATTTTCACTATATTTTTAAACTTTTTTGCTATAAGATCTTTATCTGAAAACTTTTTTTGTCAGTCAAAATAGCCCCTTAATTTAGAAAGACTCAGATATATTAAATATTAATAGTAAAAATATGTTATAATAATAAACAAACTTATTTTTAGACTATTGATATAACTGATTTGAACGTTTATTTTTTAAGATTAAACTACTGTATACTGAAGCCTTTAAAATGTATATAAAAATAGAGTTTGAAAGCAGTAAACAATTAACGTAAACTAATACCAAAAATTTTGAGAGCTGTGGAGAATATACCATTGAATTCAAAGCATTCTGAACTACTTAAAATAATAAAATGTTTTTAAGTAAATACTAGTTTACAAAACCTTTTTTCCAAATCTTCTAGTGGATAAATGTGCCAAAATATGTTTTTAAGGTTATTTATCATGACATATTTTTACAGTGGTGTATGCAAAAATAGACTTGTTAGTTATACCCCGCTTAACTTTTCTTATTGGTCAATTGGGTCATATTCTTCCTCCATTGTCATATTACCAAATGGACTGTTAAATAAATTGAACCCATTTTCTTTCGACTTTTAATAACCATTTTCTTTGAAAATGTGCGCTTATGTAATTTTTGACATCTAATGTCAAAACATAGTTACCAAGAAACAAATTTGTTTATCTCCACTTTTTCTCCACTTTTTTCTTTCTTGATAAAAAACGTCACATTAAGGCACTCTAATCCACGCTAACGATGACTATTATAAATTTAAAATTAATTATTATTATTGGAAAATGAGGTATTACATTTGACCATATTGGCGTAATCAAAGTTTGGCATTTCGAGTGGCGCCAAGGGCGGCAGTGCCCGACTCTCGTGTACGTCCGGACTCAACTCGCTGCAGGGCGAGAACACGTAGGGAGATGTTCCTCCGGACGAGTCGGTTATGACTTTTAAACTGTTATTTTTCGATTGAGCTGCAACAAATTTAATTATCAGAGGTTACAAATGAAAAATATCCTATATTTTTTTTGTAGGATTTTAATTTAAAAACTCTCATGATTGATATTTTTAAAGATCAACATACAACTAACTTTAGTACTTCTTTAAATGTAAAGGGCAAGGGTGTTTAGGGAACGTTCAAGTATCACGTAACGCTCGTAGCGGGGGGTAATTTTGGAGTGTTACATGTTAATGGTATAGGAAAATAGCGTTACAGGGGGGGCCAAAATGATCAAAATTTGCGTTACGTAATACTTGAACGTTCCCTTAAAACAAAAATTACTACATTACTATGTCAGGTATAAAGCGCATTTTTAAATACTGGTGCTTCTTATCGTGCTAATACTATCTTGTTTTAAACGATACCAAGGTTATTAGAAACTTTAAACTGAAACCAGTCTTCTCATAATTTTAGTGTGCACTGGTGCCTTTAATTAATACAAGTACCCAAGTATAGGGATAGTATGGCGTACCCCCACCCACCTCATATCATCAAGAGGTGGGGGTTAGAATCTGTAGATTTAATTTTAAAGAAATTTTGGGAATGGAAAATATCCCGTTTCAAATACCTGATAATGTGAAAATATATTTAAGTGATGATCACGCAAGCGTCTGTTTTAAAAGGGAGATTAACAATATTCTACCCTATTTCATTTCATTATTAGTAACTATTTAGTACTTTTGATGTTTATCATGGTATAAATTTTTCAAAATAATTTTTTTCTTGTCACTGTCAGAAATAACATTTCGTATTTTTTTTTTGAAAATGCCTCCATAAATTTTATATAAGCAAACAAAGTGATATAATTTAGTGATAAAATAAATAAGTGATAAATAAGATAATAATTTGTGGCGGATATTTAACAGCATATAGAGACTTCTAAGGTATTTGGACTGAGAACACACACACACAAGACATAGACACAGACACAGACACAGACACATACACAGACACAGACACAGACACAGACACAGACACAGACACACACACACACACACACACACACACACACACACACACACACACACACACACACACACACACACACACACACACACACACACACACACACACACACACACACACACACACACACACACAATTTCAAGAGCGACCAACATGGCCATTTTTAAATTTTTAAAATATTGTCAAAATTGCTTTTCTTCTTTAGATGTCTTTCAAATTTCAAGATGGTCATTCTATTGATTCGTCTTGAAAAAATTATTACAGAAGCCAGCAGCGTAGATTAAATCAGTAATTAGTCTAGCGCCAATCTTGACTTATGGTCAAGATTGACCCGAGATTCTCTACTTAAATGACAATATCTAGAAAACTAATTAGAAATTTTGTTCTGTCCTTATTTTTAAGCTTTAAGCACTTAAATGACAATATCTAGAAAACTAATTAGAAATTTTGTTCTGTCCTTATTTTTAAGCTTTAAACACACACACACACACACACACACACACACACACACACACACACACACACACACACACACACACACACACACACACACACACACACACACACACACACACACACACACACACACACACACACACACACACACACACACACACACACACACACACACACACACACACACACACACACACACACACACACACACACACACACACACACACACACACACACACACACACACACACACACACACACACACACACACACACACACACACACACACACACACACACACACACACACACACACACACACACACACACACACACACACACACACACACACACACACACACACACACACACACACACACACACACACACACACACACACACACACACACACACACACACACACACACACACACACACACACACACACACACACACACACACACACACACACACACACACACACACACACACACACACACACACACACACACACACACACACACACACACACACACACACACACACACACACACACACACACACACACACACACACACACACACACACACACACACACACACACACACACACACACACACACACACACACACACACACACACACACACACACACACACACACACACACACACACACACACACACACACACACACACACACACACACACACACACACACACACACACACACACACACACACACACACACACACACACACACACACACACACACACACACACACACACACACACACACACACACACACACACACACACACACACACACACACACACACACACACACACACACACACACACACACACACACACACACACACACACACACACACACACACACACACACACACACACACACACACACACACACACACACACACACACACACACACACACACACACACACACACACACACACACACACACACACACACACACACACACACACACACACACACACACACACACACACACACACACACACACACACACACACACACACACACACACACACACACACACACACACACACACACACACACACACACACACACACACACACACACACACACACACACACACACACACACACACACACACACACACACACACACACACACACACACACACACACACACACACACACACACACACACACACACACACACACACACACACACACACACACACACACACACACACACACACACACACACACACACACACACACACACACACACACACACACACACACACACACACACACACACACACACACACACACACACACACACACACACACACACACACACACACACACACACACACACACACACACACACACACACACACACACACACACACACACACACACACACACACACACACACACACACACACACACACACACACACACACACACACACACACACACACACACACACACACACACACACACACACACACAAACACACACAAAGTCCAAACCAACATGGCCATTTTTAAATTTTTAAAATATTGTCAAAATTGCTTGTCAGTGCTCTACTTAAATGACAGTATCTAAAAAACTATAAAAGTAAGATATTTAGTTTCGACTTTTTAAAAAATATGAATTCCAGTCAAAAACACGTCAAGTGCAAAATTAAATGTTTCTTAGCCGTTTATTACAGCAAAAAGGCCACTTTTATTTTAATAAAATAAAATAATGAGTATTTGTTGTTTTCTTCTTTAGATGTCTTTCAAATTTCAAGATGGTCATTCTATTGGTTCGTCTTGAAAAAATTATTACAGAAGCCAGCAGCGTAGATTAAATCAGTAATTAGTCTAGCGCCAATCTTGACTTATGGTCAAGATTGACCCGAGATTCTCTACTTAAATGACAATATCTGGAAAGCTAATTAGAAATTTTGTTCTGTCCTTATTTTTAAGCTGGTTAATAGTTTTTTTAAATAAATTTTAAAAAATACACTTTAATTTTCATGAAGAAACTGGTAACCAGTGGTTCTCTGTTTTTTTGATTAGATGTAGTTAAAATTCTAAAATTGTCGTTTTATTGGTTTGTTTGGAATGAATCAAAATGCAGGAACGCGCAGCGTACATTAGATTAGCTTTCACTTTTCAGTAAATTAACGAACACGCTCCTGCATTTCTGGATAACCATATGAAATTTAAACCACATCTAAACAAAAAAAAGCAAAAAATCATAATTTGTTTTATTAATTTTGGTGTAATAAACGGCTAAAAAATAATTCATTTTGACTTGACATGTATTTAATCCATATTTAAAAAAAATGCAATACACAGTTGTCCCTAATCAAAAGGAAGTTTTATTCTCTGGTGCAAGGACACAGGTTGACAGTGGGTTGTCTGAAGATTAAAAAAACCTTAATGTCAAAATTATCCATCGAGCCCTTTTAACGAAAATGGGGTTTAATATGCATCTTATGATAAAAATGTATATAACCAACAACTCATTAACCCACATTTGTTTTGCTAGAAATTGTTTTTTTCCATAAAAAAAACTTCATAAAAGGCAAACATATTTTTTCACAGTAATCCAATGTTTCCTTTAAAAAAATTGAGTGGGAAAGCAATATTTTAACGTTTAAAAATATACATCTTTAAGTTCATAATTATACTGCGTCCTTCACCGAATATATATCTTCAAAATCTTTACAAATTTAGAATAAAACTGCGTCCCATACCATGTATATTCAACTTTACAATCTTTTCAAACTTAGCATTATAATTACTATTTACCGTACAAAGTATTTAATTCTTTTGCGGAAAATTGACCACTATGTCCATTTTTGAATATTTATAACAGGATTGTTATTAGTATATTAAAAAAATTATCTAGACAAAAATTTTTGTTTATTTTCAGGGGTAAAATCATAAGTGATACTAGGTTAGGTATCAGTGGTTTTTTACATCAATTTTACGAATATTAATCCCAATGACGAAAATGCAACGACTGCTTTAGCAGGAGTTGCATTTTCCAAAAATTGGGATTAATATGAGTAAAATTTGAAAAAAAAAGCACCGGTACCTAACCTACTATCACGAATTGATATTTAGGGAGAGAATATAATTTATATTTAATACACATACCTCTTAATTATAACGTATTAATCCACAAATAAATTATATTTATAAATAAAAAAACAAACAATAAGCACGATTTTAGATTAGAGAAAAAAAGGGTAAAAAAAAACCATCTTAGGGGTAAGGTATTTTTACTTATCAGTACAGCATACTACATACATATATACCGGGTGCCACAAAAAAGTGGTACACCCCTATAACTTTTTTGTTTAATAACTTATCAAAATGAAATTTGGTGGATGTAAATAAATGAATAAACTGCATTTTTTGACATGCTAAAAAATATTCTGCCACTTCCGGTTTCACCGGAAATTACCTCAACTTTTGATTTTTAAAGGGAAAACCCTGTATATTTTTACATACTTTGGTTCAAAATTTAATTCTGAGTACAACCATGTATAAATTGTCAATCTTTGACAGAAAACGTAATTTTTTAATTAAATTTTAATATTTATTTATTTTTAAACATAAAACTTAGTTAACTGAGAATTTCTAATAAAAAACAAAAACCGATCGTTTATAGCTATACCTACGTTACATACGTTTTATCGTTAATAAATTAATAATTTCTTACTGTATTTAATAATTTTAATAATTTAACGTATTAATTACACTGTCCCACAGAGAAAATATATTTTTTTTCTGACATATCTTATCTTAAAGCATTTTTTCTTCTGATTTCAAATCTGTTTTCAGATTTGGGCTACGACCGCACAGTTTTTATATACAGGGTGTTTTAGAAAAAAAAAACAAGTCTGTAGAATTTGCTTTTATGAATATTTTTTAATCAAATTCGGGCCACTTATCAAAAAAGGATGTGCTTTTAAGACATTGGAAGAATTTTTTAAATGTCGACCTCCATTTTATTTTACACTGAAAAAAAAATTGTTTTCTGCTGTCAAATTTTTGAAAGATGGATTTTTTTTTACGTTACCCATATTAAAACATTCTCTATTTATCTGGCTTCATTTTGCTTTTCAAATTTTTAATGGGGAGCTTCTAGAAGTGGCGCTACATTAATTTTCAGTGCTTCGTGTCGGAAAGTTTAACACTAATATGCATAGTAAGAGCACTCTCGAGCGTGTCGGAACAGTACATATTCCTTAAAACTAAATATGGCGCTTCTTTGCCGTGTTTATTTCTTACAGGTATATAAAAATATTTAATACTTTATTTCAGGTAATTCAGGTAATTACATTAAATTAGTTCGATTATGTTAACTAGCCTAATTAATAATAATTCATTTATTTTAATCCTGGTAACTTCGATATTTTTTTAACCCCACCATTAGTTAAATTAAAATATATAATGTTAACATAACTTGTATATTCATTATTTAATGCCTTAATGTCATTATGCCTTGTTTAAATTCTACGGAAAAGTTCTGCTATGTTTGTGGAAGTTATGAAAGCTATAAACATTTACGTCCAATTTCAGAATTAACAAAAAAGTTATACTTACAGGTATTTGGACGAAGAGTTCTAAATTTCGAAAAGGACTGGACGCCCAACAAGTGTTGTAATTCATGTTACATAAAAATGAATAATAACTTTATTTAGTTTTTAACTCCTGCATTGTGGCATAAACCTTATAACCACCACGAAGATTGCTATTTTTGTTTAACCAAGATTGGACGTGGGCCAAATTGGAAAGGAAAAAGTAATGTTGTTTATCCTAATGTAAAATCTGTAACGTTGCCAAAATTAAAAGAAAATGTTAGTATCACAAATGTTTTGAAGCAAGATATTGAAATGGAAGAACAAGACATTGAAATAAACGAAAATGTAAATGAAGAATCTGAAGATATTGAAATGGGGGAGTATATGACTGCAACAAATATTATATTATAATATTTCTGGGTGTATTTCACACACAAGCTTGCTTAGGTGAGTCACCCAGGAACCAGACATTTGTAATGTTATCTGTATCGTAGTAGTAAATAAACTTATTATTAATAATTATAAAAATAATTAAAACATCTCAAGATTGGCCATTTGACTATAATGACATTCATTTGTTAGGGCAAGATGACCTGGATAGTTTGGTGCGAGACTTGGGATTATGTAAAGAAAAATCTGAACTTTTGGGTTCAAGGCTAAAACAGTTTAACCTACTACAAAAAGACACAAAGATTACTGTATACCGTAATCGAGAGCTTAAGTTTTCACGCTTTTATGAAAGGAAGGACGATCTTTGTTATTGTAATAACATACAAGGATTAATGGACCAAATGCAGATTAAACATCCATATAATAGGCCATCCGAGTGGCGTGTTTTTGCAGATGCTTCAAAATCTAGTTTGAAGATTGTTTTATTATACAATGGAAACAAGATGCCTTCAATTCCTATTGCGTATGGGATAGCCCAGCTGTAAAAAAGAATTAAAAAATTAAAAAGTGAGTGAGGAGCAAGGTGAAAGATTTCACCAACAAATTGCGAATATGGAAAAGCGATATCAGGGAAAAGGAAATCCTGCTGGTGATTACTGTTGGTCCGTAGTAGAAGTTGATAGAACTGCATACAAAAGAAAAAAAAGGTACGAAAATTATTTTTAGGTTAAGATATATATTTGTTAACGCAAGCCATTAAGGCTGGTAGATAAAATTAAGCTAAATACATTGTTTTTTTTGTATAATCATTTATTTAATAAACGAATACTGTATATTTTATAATTTAAACACCTACGACTAGCTACGTACTGCTCCGGCTCGCGGAATAGCGCTCATACCGGTGTTAAAATTTCCGTCTTGACGCACTTAAAATTTATGTAGCGCCACTTCTGGAAGCTCCCTATTAAAAATTCAAAAAACAAAATAAAGCCAGATAAATATAAAATGTTTAAATTGGGGTTACGTAAAAAAATCCTGCTTTTGAAAATTTGACAGCAAAAAAAATATTTTTTTTCAGTGTAAAAAAAATGGGGGTCGATATTTAAAAAAATCTTCCAAAGTCTTAAAAGCACATCCTTTTTTTATAAGTGACCCGAATTTGACTAAAAAATATTCATAAAAATAAATTCTACAGTCATTTGGAAAAAGGTGTTTTTTTTTCTAAAACACTCTGTATATAAAAACTGTGCGGTCGTAGCTCAAATCTGAAAAAAGATTCAAAATCAGGAGAAAAAATGCTTTAAAATAGGTTATGTTAGAAAAAAAGTATGCTTCAAAAATTTCGTTTTGTGGGATAGTGTTATTTAAAGTACCTAATTACTACTCATATCAACGATCGTTTTTTGTTTGTTATTAGAAATTCTAAGGTAACTAAGTTTTATGTTAAAAAAATATATCATTAAAATACAGAAAATGCTCCTTTTATAAATGCATTGTTTTTGTTTTATGTTATATTTTTTTGAAATTTAATTTAAAAAATATTAACAATTAGAACAAAAACAATAACTGACTAAAAAAGTTGTTTTATTGTTGATTTTTGATTTTTATTTTTTTTTAATGTTATCTTTTTCCCAATGAATTTTGATTGAAATACAATGACATGGGTATCAATCTTTGAAGAAAAAAATATGTGATTTAATGGTACTACGGTACCAGCACATTCCCATTTAAAAAAATTGAGTTTTATTGAAAAAAATGATTTGTCTAGTTTAAAAGAGTTCCAAATTGGTTAATAATTGAATAAAACGTTGTTTCATATTTTTCCTAAGAAAACCACTAAGCCAAGAATAATTTTGCATATTTCAAAGCTAGCTAGATATAAAAATTTAATTAAAAAATTACATGTTTTGTTCAAAATTAACAAATTATACATGGTTGTACTCAGAATTCAATTTTGAATCAAAATATGTAAAAATATACAGGGTGTCCTATTTAAAAATCAAAAGTTGAGGTAATTTCCGGTGAAACCGGAAGTGGCAAAACATTTTTTACAATGTCAAAAAATGCAGTTTATTCAATTATTTATATCCTCCAAATTTCATTTTGATAAGTTAATAAACAAAAAAGTTATAGGGGTGTACCACCCGGTATATGTATATATAAATTGTATTCTCCTTAATAAAATTGGTTACGTACATTTTTATCGTAAGATGCATATTTAGCGAGATTACTGCACTCACCCCTAAAATTCATGATAGTGAACAGGAGTGTTCTGTTACTATCTACTACTATCCTTTAGAATATCAGCCGGAGTTTATTTATCATAATTATTTAGAATAGAAATTTCTCGTTATTTGACTGGAGCATCAAGCTTTCAAGTTTTTCCGGACAAACCGATTCATTAACCGACATTTGTTTTGCTCGAAATTGATTTTTTTTTCCTACAAAACGTCATAAAAAGCAAAAATATTTTTTTTACACTAATCCAGTGGTCGGCAAACTCATTAGTCAACAGAGCCAATTATCAACAGTAAAACGATTTAGATTTCTTTTGAGAGCCAAATTTGTTAAACTTAATCTATAAAGGTAGGTATACTGTTTATTGACTTTATAAACTTTAAATAAAGTCATGTGTGGCAGAGCCGCACACAAGGGGCCAAAGAGCACTGCCCAATCCAATGCTTCCCTCATTAAAAAATTAATGGGAAAGCAATATTTTAACGTTAAAAAATATACACATTTTTATGTTCAGAATTATACTGCGTCCTTCATTGAATATATATCTTAAAAATCTTTACAAATTCAAAATAATACTGCGTCCCACACCAAGTATATTCAACTTTGATATATTTTCAAACTTAGAATAATACTGCGTCTTGCACCCAATATATTATACATTAGGCTGGGCCGAAAAAAATTATTGTGGGCCACTGTATCGAAATGACTCGAAAAGGCTTCCCCTTGGTCCTGCAAGTAACCTGCAAAAAATTCAGTATTGTGAAGTTATCAGGGCCGGCCCTACAGGCCCCTAAAATTCTTAATTTGCCTTATTCTAAAAAGTAAAGGTAAAAAAACTTATTACAACTTTTAACAAAAACTATTTTCTTTATTAGTAATTTTTATTTAAAATAATAAAAAATATTGACCCACTTTTGTATCATAACTAGGGGCCAAACGCCTAAATTTGTCCTAAAACTGCAAAAAAAATATGTTTTTTTTACTTTAATCCCGAGAAAAAAATTATAAAAGCAAAAATCAAAAAAGAGCCCCCTCCCAAAAGTTAGTTCTTACATCAAAATATGTTGCAAAAAAATATTAGCGAAATTAATTAAACCTTAACCGAAGCAACTTTTTGTTGAAGTTGGGACCTAATTTTAAAATTTTTGATTATTGGTTTCTTAAAGTTTCAACCTATCATATATATGCTCTAAAACATCCAACAGTAAATAATTATGCCCTTTTAACATATGCTAAGCCATTTAAAAACAATAGAGGCCCAAGGCCCTAAAAGTAGGGCCGCAAGACAAGGACTTATTTGGAAAGTTTAATTATTAAAATACTAATAAAATAAAATAACCTAAACTATATTAATTAACAAAATTATTAAATTGCACACTCCTAGGGGATTAGGACCTAGGTAGGACCCTAAGTGACCAATTCTAACTTTACAATAATGGCTTAATCAAAGCGTAATAAAAAATTAACCGATATTTAATATTTTAGAATTTCTACTTTATATCACATATGCTACGGCTCTCCATATGAGGCCCAAGGCTCTAAACTGGGGCCGCAAGCCGAAAGCCTAATTTAAATTGTTAACTCATAAAATATAAATGAAAAAAAAAAACTTTTATTTAAATATCAAATAAATGTATTAAAAGTTATGTGCGCTTTAGGGCCCCTTACAAGTTTACTCGTAACGGGCCCTAAGGGCTTAAGATCCTAGTGGTTAAATTATAATAATGGTTTTGTGATATAAAAACTGAAGTAATAAATATAAAATTATTTATATTTTATAACTTATATTTTATTTCTTATAATTATTTTGTAGTTTTCCACAAGGCCAAAAAATTAAATTAACAATTACTAATTTAAATGAAAATGTAGCTACTTGTACAATATTGGTTCTTTTTCACAAATAACCAAACTGGACACCAATAAATGAAAAATAATTGATAGGGATATAATGTGATGAACAACACCTAATACACCGAATTAATAATTAAAAAATTATATATAAAAGTAAAAAACAGAAAAGGCGGCTGTGCCAATGAGTAAAATAAAATAAAATAAAAAAGCCTTATACTAGGGCTTGCTGCCCTAGTATAAGACCATAGGGCTCACATAGAGAGCCTTAGTATAGGATATAAAGTAGAAATTCTAAAATATTAAATATCGGTCAATTTTTCATCACACTTTAATTGAGCCATTATTCTTAAGTTAGAATTGGCCCCTTAGGGCTCTACCTAGGGCCTTGGCCCCTGGGAGTATGCAATTTAATAATTTTATTAATTAAACTAGTTTAGGTTATTTTATTTTCTTAATATTGCAAACATTAAACATTCCAATTAAGTCCATGCCTTGCGGCCCTAGTTTTAGGGCCTCGCTCCTTTATTGTTTTTAAACGGTTAAGCACATGTTGAAAGGACATTTGTATTTACTGTGGAATGATTTATAGCATATATATCATAGATTGAAACTTTTACGAGCCAATATTCAAAAAACCTGAAAATTATAAAATTAGGGCACAACTTCAACGAAAAGTTACTTCGGTTAAAGTTTAATTAATTTCGCTAATATTTTTTTACAATATATTTTGAAGTAAGAACTTACTTTTGGGGGGGGGGGTGGCTCTTTTTTGATTTTTGCTTTTATTATTTTTTTCTCGGGATTAAAGTAAAAAAAACACATTTTTTTCGCAGTTATAGGACAAATTTAGGCGTTTGGCCCCTAGATATGATACAAAAGTGGGTCAATATTTTTATTATTTTAAATAAAAATTACTAATAAAGAAAATAGTTTTTGTTTAAAGTTGTAATAAGTTTTTTTACCTTGGAAAAATATTACTTTTTAGAATAAGGCAAATTAAAATTTTTAGGTTACTTTCAGGACCAATGGGAAGCCTTTTCAAGCCATTTCGAGTCCGTGGCCCACAATTATTTTTTTCGGCCCATTACTGCGTCCAACATTGTATAATTTCGGGGGTGCTCTGCGATATAATTACTATTTACCGTACAAAGTATTTCATTCTTTTGCGGGAAATTGTGAAAAAAGTCCAAACAAACAAATTTTTTATATAGTAAAATTAAGGGGTCTTTCTACCTTCAAATTTTAAAAATAATGTTTTGTTTAAACATTCTTTTTTATATAGAAAGAAAAAAATATCATTGTGAAATTTTGTAGGTATGTTTATTTGTATTTAAAAAATAAAACAAAAAAAATAGATGTTTAAAGTGTAGTTTTTTGGCCATAAATTTTGTTTTGTAAAAAACATCAAAAAACGGCGTCGCCATAATTATGGCAGTTTGGATCGACTAAAAAGAAACAAAACGGGATAATATTTAGTATTGAAGTCGCTATGGCTCGAACTATAAGAAAATTTTTGGCCAAAAACTAACAAAATGGCGGATGTTTTCAAAAATGTTCGAACATTTTCAAATAAAAACATCCGCATTTTGTTATTTTTGACCAACTTTTTTTCTTCCAGTTTGGACTATAGCAACTTTAATACTAAATAATATTTGTATTTTTGTTTAGTCGAAAGGCATTTTAACATCTCTACTCCACATTTCTATACTCTACAACATCTCTATTCCATAACATCAGATGTTAGATTCTATCCTCCATAACATCTCCACTCCACAACAACTTTACTCGGCACTATATACTTGCTTAATATCTAAAGATATTAGCAGAACAAAAACATTAAAATTTGCTATTGCGCTTTATAATGTAAAAATTGTTATTATAATGTCAAAGATGACATACTAATAAATGCAACGCATTTGTTCCGTTAAGGAAAATTCATCTTTAGAAATTAAACATGTACCTAATATAAATTTTATGAATTGGCACCTCTGTGCAATGTAAAAAATTCAAGATCGCCTATACTTTAACAAATGAGTAAATTATTGTAAAATTTGTAATTTTATAAAAATTATACACTACTGTAAAGAATTAAGGGAACAAAAAAAATCCCAATTTTTTTTTGTGATTTTTGAAAGGCTGTATCTCAGTGAAAAATGGTCGTATGGAGAAAACAAAAAAAAAAGAATTTTGAAGCTTTAAGTTTATAGTTTTGAATCTTTTGGCAATTTTTTTTGTGAGATACGGTTATCGCGCAACCATAGGAAATAGAGTGAGATAAAAAAAATTCCATTTTTTTCTTTTTTTTTTTTTTGGTCCCCAGTCTTATTTTTTTTTTTTCAATTAAACCAATACAAAGGTCAGGTAGCTTGTTTATTCAGTTCTAATTTGATTTTTTATTATTTTCTCTACATCGATTTTTTGCTGATATTCGACTTTTAATGAAAAAGGATCCTTTTATTTTCGATCATCGATATCTCAGCAACTAATGACCGCAAAGTAAATCAAAGGGCGGTTTTATTAAAAACTTGAATGAATTGCCTATAAGCGCCCACCATGGTTTTTAAAGATTTTTTTTTTTATCCTTTACATTAATTAAAAAAAAAAACTGAAAAAAATGAGTTTTTACTGTTTTTTAGAAAATCTACGGATTATTTACAAATTTTGGTGAATCGACTAATGTTGAGTGTA